>VYXD01002841.1:966526-1034196 GCA_013397195.1 Hylia prasina
TAAGAAGTGGAAAGCAATTTTTTTTTTCTTTATCTCCTTAAAAACAATCTCTCCCTTCTTATCTATTAGAGGTGATATGACTCAGGTCATATCATTTGAGTGCCAGAATCTGTTTGGCTCGTATACTGATTTTTTTTTGGAAATCATCAAACTTTAAACTTCTGCTAATTTTTCCACCTCAGGTATGGGGAAATATTTGTGGTAGTGGGGCAGCCTGTCCCATGCTGCCTTGAACAATCCACCTTTCTCTTCTGATAAACATCCTTTTTATAACACATCAGCAAACTTAAAATATAAATGTATTTTCATGTGTGATATTTTCACTAGATTTTGACTGGATCAAAGATGGCATTAGACACATATTTCCAGTCATGAAAGGCAATAAATGGCCAACAATTTCAGTATTTCTCAACAAAGGACAAAAAGTCCAAGTTAAAAATCTGAATAATCTGTTTGTAATTAACCATATTTGGTTTAACATCAAAGGGTTGTACAGGTTATTCTTGTGAATGAAAAACTGGGCCAAGAAAGGTGCATATTATTTATTAGAAGTCAATGGAATATTTTGCAGTGAAATAAGACAGGCTTCTACTCTTTATCATGCAGTCCTGTATGAATATACTGAGAAAGTAACGATAATTTCCTTCCTTGCTAATTACTCATTAGTTTTTGTTATTTCATGTTTTATTGAAATTATTTTGAACTCTCGAACTAAATTGGAGCCAATGAACAAATTTCATGCAGGCAGAAAGATGATGCATATCTATGCTCCTTTCCTGCAGAAAGGAGTCACACCAAGAAGTCACAAAGATGCACAGTGCATCCCCTTAAAATACAAACAAATCAAACACAAACTCAAGTCTGGGTTAAAAAATGAGGCAATTCTTTAAAATATACATTTTAACTTTCATCTTTTTGGTTTGATTTGTTTTGGTGGTCAGATTTTTTGTGAGTTTTTTGTAGGGTTTTTTGTTTGTTTTGTTTTTGTTTATTTTAACCTATGTTATAATAAAAAATCATGTTTTCATAGGACTCCTAGAGCACAGATTTTAGAAGAAATGCAGAGAAATGTGAGCAATGAAGTTAAACTAAGAATATTTATTGGACAATTTTAAAAAATAAGTTTAAATCTACTTATGGAATCAAGGATTTATTTATTCTCTAAGCCTTACCCCTATTTACCCAAGTCTCCATGATGCTAACGGCATACCTCTTCCTCCCCTCAGCCCTGAGATGTTGCAAATTTGATAAAGCCATATTGTATAAAGGGAGGGGGTCTCCCTGTACTCTATATTTTCTTATATACACTGCCATGGTTTAGGTTTGTTTATGATGTATTCAAGATATGTTTTGCATTAAGTCATAACTAATGACCTTGGACAAAACTATTCAATTTTTTTTGTTGTTTGTTTATGTCTCTATCATCCACCCAACAGAAAAGCCATTGAGAAAAATGTATAACATCCCTGACATTTGGAAACCTTAGTAGAAAATCATGTGCTATAGCTACCCGCTCAGAGAACATATGTGGAACAGTTTGTGTGTAGAATATAGTGTCAAAAATGAAATATTTGTTTTTGGCTAGTGCATATGCAGAAGAGTCAAGATTGTGTGGAATAGACTTCTAACAGTGTTGTACTGTGTGAGGGTGATTGTCACTATGGCCTTTATAATGCAAATGCCCAAAACGTGGTGGGATACTGCTTGGAAGTTTTGCAGTCACAGTCTGTCTCACATGTCCAGTATCTGCTGCCTTAGCCTGTCCTATTTACAGCAGGCTCGTAGTTGCTCTTACCTATGTTGCTAACATCAAGTCTTTAAGGATCTTACACTTGCAGAGCTGAGAACCATTATGATCCTCACACATCCTACACAAAATCCCCATGGTAGAAAATGGACAGAAACAGCATTACCAGGAGTTTTGTTTAGTATAGATATGTCTAAATCCAAGCACTTTAAATTTTTTGATCAAAGAGAATTAATTGGAACCAGGCTTGAGGTTGTGTAGTGTTGCAAGAATTCAAGTTGTGCAAAGAGGCTCAAAGAATGTCTTTGTGAACTGATACCATGAGGCTATAACTGAATCTGCAATCTCAGCTACCCTTTGATGTCATACATATGCAAAGGGCCTGCAAGAGGGGTGGCTGATGTCCAACACTGTGATATTGTCTTCTCTTTATTAATCTCTTTGGCAAAATTGATCTTCATCCTGAGATGATCTCAGCTGGGAAAGGGTCGTTTGCCTTGAGAGGCATCAAAGAATTCCCAGCCAAAGAGCAAGACACCAGTACAACACTGAAAGACTGAGAGGGAAGGACACAGTTCCCTAGTGGGATCTATCCAACTGTTTTTTAATGCAATCAAATCATGGCAAAATGGTGGAAGTCACTCAGTATTGGAAAGAACCAGATGCTGAGTCCTCTGGGCTGCTTTCTTCTTTCTCCCAGATCTGACCATAGAATTTTCATAACTTGAGTTTAATAATATATCCCTGTTAATCTGTAAGCCACACATCATTGCTGCCCAGATGTGGAATTTGTAACTGAGCTTTATGTTAAATATCTCTTCCAGATCTCATTTGCTTTATTCAAAAGCTTCCTTCCTTCAGTATGCTCGTTCCCTGCAAACAGACTGTCATCACCTGTTCTCCACTTGTTTGCATGCTGATAGCTCTTCTCCTCTCATAAATTCCATTAATTAATGAATAGTCAGCAGGGAATTGTCTCCTCAGGCTCATTAAAGAAATGGACACTAAAATGATATGAAAGCAGCTGCCTCCTTTCTGTTATTCCCTTCTGACGGCTACTGCTTTCCTCATCACTGCTAAATTATAACACTGCTTTGATTAGCAGCCCTGTTACTTGCTGCAGCTGCATTTAGAGATGGAAATTTTAACTATACAGTCATGTTTAATTGATATGCTCATCAAACTGTTAGCATTGTTAAAAAAAAGCAGCACTCCAATACATCAAGCTTGTGTACGTATATTAAATCCTGTTGGCATTTCTTTGACCTTGTAAGCAGATTGAAAAGACATGTTTCTTGATGCTTTCTCATAAGTCACTGATTATCAGCTGAGCTCATTTGGGAACCAGATGTAAAATTTGTGAAAAATATCAGGCCAGAGATCATTCTAAACAGAAACATATTTGATTACTATGCCGGTGTCTAAGTGTGAATGCTCATTTCTATGCTGAAAAATTTAGAAATTATTTATTTTAAAGCATAGGATGAGATCTGGTTTTTTTAATAAAAGATTTCAAATAAAAAAACTATTCCCCACCAAAAGAGTAAACTTACTCCAGACAGATAATCTATATCATGTTGGTATAAATTACTATAGTTTGGAAGATGTTCTAATTCATGCAAGAAGGATGGTTGGACCAGACTTGCCGATACTCAGGGTTTAGGTTCCAACTCATTCCTTATTGAGGAAACATTAGAACAGTCCAAATCAGGACAGCTTTCTCTACTCTGAGGCTGCTGAGAAATGCTGATCCTCTACTAGCACAATCTTTGAAAAGAAGGTGATAGAATCCTGGACTATTAAGGTTGCAAAAAACCTTTAAGATCATCAGGTCTAACTGTTAATATATTATTGTCAAGACCACCACCAAACCATGTCCCCACATGCCATACCTACATGTTTTTTTAGGATTTCCAGGGACAGTGGTTCTACCACTGCCCTGGGTAGTATCTTACATGGCTGGACCACTCTTTCCGTTCAGAAATGTTTCCTAATACCCAATCTAAACTACCCTAAGTGAAAGTTTAGGCCATTTCCTCTTGTTCTAAAAGAGGATGTCTTGCAGCTTTGAGGCAACATAAAAGGAATTTTTGATAACTGCCTTTTAGTGGTTAGTGCTTTCACTCAGTCCCAGATCCCAGAAAGGGATCTGATTTTATCTAAGAGGAAGATACAGGACAAGGGGAAAGTCCTTTGGTCTGGTCCTGACTTGTGATTCTGCTCATGTTTTCAAGACAACCTCTAAAGACATAAGGGGAGGTCATTTGTGATGGAGTATACCAGCAAGCATCCAAAATCAGAGCAGCTCTTTAAACTCTAGCCCTGGGAATAATATATTGAACACAGTTCTGAAATTATCAAAAATATAATGAAAAGGTTTCAAACCTGTTTTTCTCCCTGTTTATTAATTTCAGAACTGGATTTGGACTTTGATTACCAAATACAATCCCATTCTGATGACAAACCCCAAATTTTTAAATTCAAAGGTTCTATTTTATAAAAATAAAAAAAATCCTTTCCTGACCTTGAAAACTGCTTGGCTTCACTTGGAGAGATTTCCATTAGATGTTTCAAAGTTTGTGCAGGGTGATTGCAGAGTTTGTAATTCATCTACAATACTCAAAACCCCCATTTTATTTTATATAAGGATGAACACTTAAAGGGAATCTCCCAGTCATCTCCAATTCCTGCATTGTTGAAACATCATTGGTTCCTGTTCTGCTGCACCCTCAATGCGGGCAACACCCTCAAGTCTCTAAAGATGAGAGCTTGTTTAGATTCAAACTGGAGCTTTTGGGTTTATTTCTACTTTTAGGACTCCAATAGCTAAAAAAATGGGGTGATTTTACTAAGTTTGATGTGAGATCCTAATTTCTTACAGTGAAAGGTGGGTACAGAAAAGCCTTAGGTGAGACAATTTCCTTGTTGATCAAGACGGAGACCTAGGCTCTTGCTGTAAACATCTTAAATTGCCCTGCTGTAAAAGGACCTCAGCTTTTCTACTCAGAGACTTAGCAGAGAAATTTGGCCTTTGAACTGAAGAATTGAAAAACAAAAGTAGTCCCCCACATCAACTCTTCACTTGAAACGTTTCCTTGTTTTGTTGATAGTTGGTGTTGTATCATGTTACATACTGCTACTTTGAGTAAATAACTGAAAATTTTCCCTTTTTGTTTCAAGTGTTTAACTTCCTTCTTTCTTCGATAGCCTGTGATTACTCTGTATTATTCTCTATTAATTAAGTAATGTGTCCCTGTGATCTGCCTTGGAGAAGCAGTGAAAACATCTAGGTAGTTTAGTATACAACAGATATCACAACACGTGTGGACGATTCACATCTCTTATTAGGATTATTTAGAAATGTCATGTCTCTACCATAAAACAGAATTTAAAGAAATCATTCTCTGTATTAGTTTGTAACTTGGCTCCATTGGCATCTCAGCTGCCTTAAATTAGATTAAATTATTTTAGGCCTAAGAGGATGATTCATGGGCATGCTATAAAGTTCATGGTACAAATTCAAAACCAGAGGCTTCAGTAGATTTTGGCTTGAATTCAAACAGAATAGGACTCTAAAATGAAACAAACATTATTCTTGAAATATAGTGCATATCTATTCATTGCTACAATACCTAAGTTTAATTTAAAATTTTTAATAGAATTTTTTTATAACCATTGTGCTCATTAGAGATCTCCAGTTCCATCAGATATTTCCTTTGGTGAACAGAAGTCTCTTGAAAGCCATTCTCCAACTCAAGGATTCGATAAGGCAAGACAGGGTTTATCAATTCACTATACATAAAGAGTTCAGTTATCCTGTGGTAGCATTGCTTTTATCTTGAGAGGTTAAATATTAATTTATTCCAAGTATGTAAAAATTTTTACCTCTTATTAAACCTTTCATATGCTCCCCATGCCTACATCTCTTTTTGTGTATACTGATCTCTAACCTACAAGTCATTAAATTATTTTTGCCTCTAAGGTAATTTATTAATTATAACACACATTTGTTGTTAATTAAAAGATGCAGTTGACTTAGTACTTGATATTGTTGCTAAATTAATTCATTACTCATTTTACTAAAAGCCAAGATATGACCTTCCTACAGTGTTACACCTGATGCTGTTGTTTCACATCAGCTACCACAAGATGTAATAATATTAAAGTATTCAGGCTGTCTGGCTGCTAGTAAGGATCTCAAGATGGTAGAGGAGGGCAAATTATTAGAACTGAGATCTGTGTTCACACTCACAGAGAGAAGGAGCTTGCCTAAGAGGAAAAGGAGACTACTGATCACAAGAGTCACAGGAGGCACAGAGAGTATACGTAAGAAGTTTTTATTTAACCACACAGGCAGGTGAATCAGCATTTTGGGGCTGTCAGAACCACTACCCTGAAAAAACCCTGCTTCTTTAATAACATTAGAGTGAAGAATAACAGGTAATCTGAATTAACCTGATCTGGGTTGCTTTTAATTTAGAAATGTTCAATGTATAGGTCTATAACTATTGTGTTTTGATAAAGCAATTTCTAATTAGAGCCCTAGTGGAGGTCCTATGATGAAAATTATTCTTCTTGTTCTTCACCTCACTGTCTTACTGCTGGGATTATTGGCAGTGGTTGACAGTGTAATGTTCTGCAGTCACTCTCTGCTTGGTCAGGAATCGGAGATTTTACCGAGACAAAGAATTTTTGAGTTTTTTTGGACACACTTGGTATTTGTGCTGCTTTGGAGAATAGGATAAAACCTACTTCTGCAATACATATTCAACAACATTTGGAGGAAAAATAAGTTAGGATGTAGTTTTTAATCCACCATACTTGAAGGAAGATCCAATATATGCAGGAAATTATTGACATCTTTCATCTCTTCTCAGGCAAGGATGCCCTAGCATTCCCTGATATGCAAACATTGTGATTTCCTCTTGTCCAGAACTATTCCAGTCTCATCAAAGCCCCCATGGCAGAGAAACTGCTTTGTTTTTTCCTGTGCCAGTGATTTCTTTGTACACATCCATGGGTTTTTTTGATAATTATTCTTTGGCTAATACCAGTATCAACAGCACATACTGTGTTTGGTCCATAAATGCATTCATGGCCAGTATGTCAATCACAATCAATTTCTCTATTGTTAATTCTCATAAATTAGTTTGGGTTTATTTGGTTTTTAGAAACCCAGAAACACCCATTTTTTTATATTCATTGCTGAACTTCTAACTAATTGATCAGAAATTTAAATCAGTGAAAAAAAGCTACCATGGATGAATATGAAGATAATGTAGACAGGTCATTATTTGCACTAATTTCTTTACTTGGACTAATACACTATATAAATGAAAGTGGCACTGGTTCCTCATCTATTCATACAGATAATTCTAGATTTCTGAACAAGTAAATGTACTTATATTTTATGTAAGACTTCCTCATATCTTTAGGAAAAGAAATATATTCTCATTTATGCAGACTAATCCTTTCTAGAAATCCATACCAATAGGTTAAAAAAAAAGACAATAGTGTGAGTCATTATGTAGAAAATGGTCAATAGGGAATGCATTATTTCTAGCCATATCTTTCATTGCGTTGAAAGGCTCTGGAAATTACATTAGGTTTCACTTTTTTCATTTTTGATTTTCTATTTTGATGATCATTGTCAAAACATTACACCAATGTGATCAGAACATGAGATCTGCATTCTTCTAGAATTATGCTGGGACACTGTGGTCACACTAGGAAACAACACATCACCCTGATTACCTTTTAGGAATGTTTATCAGCTAAGGGTACAGCAATAAAATGATAAGTTGTCAAGGTCAACAGGAAGGGTCTGTCTTGTGTCAAAGCAACATTGCAATTGAGTACACTTAGGGGTTATATAATTTATTTTAAAAAGAAAGCTTTTCGTCACTTCTAATCCTGCATATTTCCAGTTAATCGGGAATAAATGGTGTTATTTGGGATTGAAAGTCATATTTACCCATATAGTAAAAAAGGCTTTTACTGGTCCTTCAAAGCAAAAGTTCACATCAAGCCACTGTCAAGCCTCTCAAGAGCATATTTTTCAACTGTTTTAGAAGAAGGAAATTTGAATGATAATAATTGGAATTATTTTTATAAATGTCACAATAGAAACGACATGTTGTTGTTTAAGGAGAAAGAATAATCACAAATGATTTCCTTCATGTGTGGTTCAAAATTTGTCAAAAATAAAATAAACAGATCGGCATCCCATCTAGATATGAAAACAGCTTCACTAGCAATGCAAATAAAGACATCAAAAGGATAAGGAATTTCCAAACCATGAATGTGAGTAAATATGAACAGAAGGAATTTAGGGTTATTTGGGGTTATCACAGCAACCCAAATAAAATAGATTTTAATGTCAATCTGTTTTTGTGAGATGCAAATGAAATACACAGATGCTTTAAAGATGATCAAATTTAACAGCTCTGAAACTTTGTGTATTTAAAAGCATAATATAAATTTTAATCGGTGTTTCCATATGGGAAATTCTGTGGATGAAACTGCAGAGCTCACAGAAATACAACCATTGATGCCAGTGTTTGCGGCACTGGGGATAACACGAAATGTCTTGCAAGGACAAAATAGAAAGCTGTTACAAACACTGGGATCAGCACCATGGCAAAATGCTGACTTTCTGCCACTGTCACCTTCCACAGCCCTCAGCGCTCCTGCTCCTCTCCTGGAGCACATTTTAACCAGGATCCTTTAAAAAGGTCTGAGCTGTGTGGGATTCGGGAGGATATATATGTAAGACAGCACATTTGCTCTATGCTTCCTACAATCACAGGTGACAGGAATCAATGATCAGATGATCATCTTTTTTGATTTTTTTGTAAAGAACGACACTAAAGGCCACTAAAAGTGGTATAGTAACTTTAAGAGAATGACTCTTGAAATTTCCAGAACATATCAGCTGATTAATCATTATCAAGTTTCTTCTTAAAAAAGCTTGTTTTGAAACAGATGACATTATACTCTAAGCTTTCTCTCAGTAAAAACAATACTCTGGAGGTCTTGAACAGTGGCCAGAAAAATATAAAACAAAATTGAAGACTTATTCCATTTATATGATCACAAAGGACATGGGTTGCTGAGATTGTGATGATTTTTTCACTCTGTACTTAGGTTTATGTAGATTTTAAAAGTGGAATCTGACAAATGATCACCCATTGACAAAATTTATGATATTTTCAAATTTCAGGGGGGGAAGGAGTAAAGATCATTGCATTACAGACAGGGTGTATTTAGAAAACACAGCTTCCCATGGAGTTTTGTACTCCATATAATTACATTCCACATACAGTAATTGAAACTTGTGAATATGTCACACTGTGTGTTTTCACAAACCTGCAGTAATCATCTCAAATTATTTAAATTCACTATTTGACATAATTGCCATAAATATGACAGAAAAAGATATTCCTAGGGTATATTGCTTCATAACTCTATCAAATGACTACTTAGGGAGATAACTACATTGTGTTCCTATGGAAATCTGCAGGATAGCAACATCCAGTAGTGAATACTTGTCTTTTCACAAACCCTCTTTAAATTAAAGGGAAAGCTCTGTGGTCTGGGACAATCCACATACCTCTCTGATTCAGAAATTACCATAAAATCAAGCACTTGGAAACTGCTGGCCAACAGCTCAACAGCTGTCATCAGGAATAGCTCCACTGAAGTCAGAAAACACAATGCTGATTTTTACCAACAGAAAATTCAAATTGCAGGACTAGGGAGAGTACACATGCTGGGCTCCTGACACCATTGCAATAGACTTGTCACCCCACAAAGACTGCTCTTAGACCAGAGATTGTCCTATTTGTTGTGTGTTTACTGTGTGAGAGAAAAGGCTCTCTAGGGGTTCATGAAAGCCAAATGCGAATTGTAGTTTCCAGCCCTTCTGAACCTTTGAGGTGTCATGAGTGCTGGAGAGAAAATTTTTCCCAACACATTTGCTTTAAGAAGCGCAGGGGGATGGAATGGGTTGGGATATAATAAATTATTGGTGAATGTTTCGTAACACGCAGTTTAAGGAATTAATTTATCCCAGCCTGTTGTATGACTGACCAAAAGGCAAATGGGACAGTAGTTGATAATGTGTATTGCTGCTGGTAAAAAGAATAAATGGAGTCATTGTGGGAAACAGATACACAAGAAAACATTTGTACATTTTTATTGGGAAACATGAGAACTTTACGGAGGTCTTTTACAACATTTAATTTCTAGCAGCTCTTTGATAGCCCCTGTAGTTAAGGTGAATTAATGAAGAAGAAAGAAAAAACAGAAAACCATGCAGAAAACTTCTTTCATCCATTTAATTATATGTGTGGGGAAAAAAAACCCAAAAAACAAACAAAAACAAACCACAAAGAAAATTGCAAAAACTGCTACAGCTAGAAAGTGGAAGTAGAGCTTTAAAATGGGGTCTTTTACTTTGTCCGTCTGACTGTATGATGGAAGGATAAATTTAAAATTACTAAATCATCTTGTCTTTCCCTCAAGACTCAGAGAGCCTTGTGGACATTTCCTAACATTGTGGATGTTCAGATGACACTCTGTGAGGATGATGAGGCACTAGCACAGGTTGCCCACAGAAGCTGCGGATGCCCTGTCCCTGGAAGTGTTCAGTCAGGTTTGAGCAATCTTGTCCAGTGGAAGGTGTAACTGTTGTTCTATGGTTATACAAAATGTATTTGAAAGGAAAGGTAATTTTTTTAGCATTATCTTTCTTTTCCTTTTTTTTTTTTTAATGGATATACTGCGTACTTTTCCCCTGCAAATAAACTGTAAATCTATATGTATTTGTATAACCACATTTTATTAAAAAAAAGAAAATATATCTATTCAACACCTAGTTAAAAAATAAATTATATAAAGATGTGGCTAAATATCCCAATTCTGAATCATATATCACTGCATCAATTGTTTCACAGTCATGGGAAGTACTGGCCTGGCAAACCAACACAACCATTGTTTCTTCTAGCTGCAGAGTGGCTACTGGAGCTCTTTGGTGGCAGGCAAATAGCTGAAGTTAAAAATAACCAAACAAACTTTTTTAATCAATACACTGATTTAAATGAATGCTGCATTCACCCTTTATTCAAAGCCTAAAGAGTCTGAGAAAAAGCCTGAAGCCATTGCTCGTTGACGCACATTAAAAGCTTTGCAGACAATTTGCATGGAATTCAAACTATTCAAAAAATAACTAATTCAAAAATTATAGTCAACACACTGTAAAATTAGGAGATGATCAACAAGAATGAGAATATAGTAAATCCAGCACATTTTGCCAGTTTTTTTTATTAGCAATGTCTAGGACTTTATTTTTGGACTAGTTTGCCTTTTTTGAATAAAGAAATTAAATGAAAGCTTTGAGCACCAATGTTATGAATTGTCTTATGGAGTATTTCAACCTAAATGTTCTAGAACATCTTGTTAACTCTCGCTAGAGAGTTCTTCTAGTTTTGTTCTATCTAAAGTGAATTCTTTACTTTACAACCGTACTAAGCAGGCATAATCTGTGAGTTAAAGCATCAGGATTTTATACTTTCTTATGCATTGAGGTCCTCTTATTTTTTAAATTCCATCAGACTCTTGATGTTCTTTTCTGCAGTTCTGGTGATAGGATTTTTATATTGTATAAACTCAGGGTGTACTGGGAGTCTAGCTCTTATATCAGTATCTTAATTTGTATAGATAGTAGATTTGGAGCTCCTATTTCTTTTCACACCTTCACCTTCTCTGACTGGACATGCTGGGAGTCTAGGTATCTCCTGGTACTCAGTGCTAGCCTTCTCATGGTGTGCCATGACTGTAAGATGAACAGGAAGATCCATTCCTTTAAGACAGAACATTAATTTGGAAATCTGGGAGAGAAAAAGCACATTTTGTTCTAAATGTATCATATGAGCTAGGAGAGGTATTCTTTCCTCCTTTCCTAGGCACATCTTAGCTTCAGAGTTCCCATTTAAGTGGAATGGCTTCACATGTTGTTGTCAGAGAGGTCCAGCAGAAGAAGGAGTAGCCATATGGATATCCTTCAACATGGAGCAGAGGATAATGGCAGTACAGCACCGAGGCACAGGATATTGTCGGATACTTTCCAAGCCAGTAACTTGTACAATCCTAAAAATCCCAATACATATCTAAATAAGATTTTAAGTAATGCATATGCATTCATTCAAATTGTATAAACTAATGGGTTTTCTGGAGTGTAATATGCAGTTTAGATGCCTATATTAAAAAGTCTGACCCCATCTCTACAAAATCTAACGCATTTCCTTTCTACTCTACAAATGCCAAGTGCGACAATTTGATTTCATTCCATAAATGCTTTCACAAACACAGACTTCATCACTAATCCTTCCTTAGTGTGCTCTGGTAAAACTGTACTCCTGTCTTTGAACTTAGCATTATTTCTGTACTCAGAGTGAACAGATAACATGAGTATCTTTATCTCACCTTAGCCGAGGTGGATTTTCTGAAAAACAAACTGTCTACTGCTTTAGGACCACACATGGGAATACCATTTTTCTTTTTTTCTGTTTTTTTGGGTGGTTGTTTTTTTGTTTGTTTTGTTTTGGGGATTTTTGTTTGTTTTGGTTTTTTGTGGGTTTTTTTTGTTTGTTTGTTTTTTTTTGGGGGGGTGGGGTTTGTTTTGTTTTTTAAAAGCATTTCATGAGCCTCTCCTTACGGAGCAGAACAGCTATACTCAGTCAGCACTGTTGTGGAACCTGAGCATGCAGGTATCCATGTGCCAGCTGTATGACTCACAGGAGTTATTTTCAGCTTTGGTGGCTAATATGGGAAGGTAGAACAACTGCTTAATAATCTTAATTATCAGAAAGGAATTACAGGTGTGGAGGCAGAGGTTCATCTGACCAGTGTTACACAATGTGAAGTGATGCAGGATGCTTGGATCAGAAATAATATTTGTAGCTGGCTGTCAAAATCCTCTACCAGTTTCATGCTGAAAAATTGCTTTCTTTTATGCATGCCCTCACAAACACTCTTCAATTCAAGTGTCTTCCCAAGTGGGCAACATCTTTTTCCCAATCATTATTAAGGGATCAAAGTCACACTTAACCCTCAAAACTGTGAGAAAAAAGGTTTCTTATAACCTCAAAAAGTAATATATGAAAACATGATTCTTAATGATGGAAGAGGGATTTTTGGCAAATTTAATTAATATACTTAGCACATTCATTTCTGTTGCATCACTAATATATTAACTGTACTCTCTGCCAGAGACTTAGGAGACAGAAATACCTCATGCTGCCAGTTGTTCTTATAACTGGCTTCACGTCTCCCCCAGGAAATCATAAAACCTATTGATCCCCAGAATCTGAGAGGTACAAAAAAAGGATGACTTTATAATGGACCTATTTGTTTTATTTGTCTCTAGATATTCAATGCTGGTTCAAAATGAAGCCATAACACAGGGCAAGGCACATCTCTTGCTTAGAGTGCTGTACACTCCCTCTTGATGTATCTCAACCAGACTTCACAGAATACTGAGCCACACTCTATCCTGTGTTTTGCCTTTTGAAGGAAGCATGTCAAAGGGGGGTTATCGGCATCCCTGCATTGCTATGGATTAACTGGAAGCTGGGCTGGGTTTCCTTTGTGCAGTGCATTGTTATCTCCAAGCAAGGGCAGGAACAATGGGTTATATACTGGAAGTGTCAAATTCACTGCTCAGTGCAGGTTATGTGCTCACTGGTGCTCTAGCTCTGACTCCCTCTGACACGAGTTCATCCTGCATCAAGAGACACAGCCAGGAAAAGTCCGTGCTCTTTGGTGAGATGTATCCTAAGGATAACTAATGTTGCTTGACCTTGGAGGTACATACAAAGTTGGCTGGTATATCCTGTTACATCCTAATCTCACACAATAGATCCTGTACAGGTGACACGTTGCAGCTGTCCCATCCCTGGCAGTGTTCCAGGCCAGGTGGATGCAGCTCTGAGAAACCTGGTCTACTGAAAATTGTCCCTTCCCAAGGCAGAGGGGTTGAACCTAGATGGTCTGTGGGGTGCCTTTCAACCTAAAGTTTTCTATGATTCTGTGATTCATAGAAAACAGTTTTGATCTATGTTACCCATCACTCTGCAAAGAAATATTTGTGCTGCACTACTCTTTGCTCAACTAGGATGACCTTCATTTGCATCATGTTATACTCATTGTGGGAGAAGAGAGTAGAGACAGGTTAGCCTTTAGAAAATGCTTTAGGAACCTTTGTCTGGGTGCTGTATGAAGTATCTTTTGTGTTTTGTCATGCCCCTGTCACTTTTATTTATACTCTCCTGTCTCTTGGTTCCATTCTATGTGAGACAGAAGGGGTTTCCTGCGACAAATTATAGAACAAGCAAAGATAAAAATGACAAAAATCTTGGAAATTACATCAGGATGTAGAAGTGTAACAGACACCTTATTTTTTTTTTTTCTGAAATGAATCCTTATTCATATGGGTGGGTTTGCTAGGCAGGAACTGTATGAATTATAGCCTTGTTTTAGCTTAGCTTATAGAAATGACGTTTGTGTGGATTTCTTAGATTTTTTCTTTCCTTTGGTATTGATGTCATCTGTATTTATTGTTAGGCATGAGGTGTTCAGACTTTTCAGATCTACTTCCCAAACCAGTGTTTTCTTGATGATGTTCTTCTTTCTTTTGATTGCCATTTAAAAATCTGTGCTTTTTAATGTTCATTGTTTTTAATATTGTTTTTATTACTGTTATTTCTCAGTTGTATAGAAAATTAAGTTATCTAGGTAGACAAGAAGTAGCTACTGGCATCTTTTTGTATTTTATGTAAAAGGTGTGCTACCTACGCATCCTCAGACTGCTTTATGCATTCAGAGATTAGAGGGAGGGAGCTCATCTCTGATATCACTGCTGGCCCTTGCTCTTGATGTTCAGTCTTGTCTCATGACTTATGCATGAGCTACTCATTCACCTACACGATCACAGATCAGAACAAAAATTCCAAAACATCAAAATGTCATTGAAGAAAGAACAGAGAAACCTGTCAGGCACTCTGAGACACTGAGGACAACTATGACTTACAGCCTCTGGTGTTCTGACACAAAGGTGTAAATTAAAGATCTTGTAGATGATAGATCTTATATTGCCATAAATTTACTGGACCTTTCCACCCCCAAACCTTGCATAAATATAATCAGGGAAAATTACTATTAAAATGTTGCAGCTGAGACTGGAAAATATCTATTTACTTTGCATTCACTTTTGCAGAGGAATAATTTGTCAGTTGGATTTGTCCTGAGTGGCTTTTTCTGACACAAATTTCTGCTGTCCAAAGACAACATTAGCTATTTTCCAGGGTAGGCACAAGCATGTACATGTCATTATCTCCCACTGAGGAATTCAACTGAGCACTCTTTCCAAGTCGCACTTGCATCAGGGCACAATTATTGCTGGCAAATGCTAACACACCCTTTCCTTTGCACTTCATTTGTTGCCTAATCTGTCTAATCTAATGGCCAGCCACAGAAAAGGCATTACCTTCTGCAATGCAAAGACCTTTCTTTAATTTTTTTGTGATAGTGACAATGTTCTATCCTAAACTTCTCTACAGGGAATGTATTTATAGTGATTTTTTTGCAAGCTATTCCCCTCCCCTCCTTATATAATTGCAAGCAGATTTAATAGCCAGGATTTAAGGTCAGTTTGTCTCTCAAGCTTGGTCCTGGTAGTCAGGATGTGAGACAGAAGTAGAGAGACAATCAAAGCTGATGGCTTTGTGCTGATGCTGTAAAAAGTGTTTCCACAAAAGAGAAAGTACTTTCTTTTGAGGACAGGCACGAGCACGATTTTTGCTATCTTATGCCATTAATTTCCAGTCTCTCCAGAATATCATTGGTTATTCAGTTCTCCATTCATTTAAAATTATGTGTAAATTATTAATTTAACCTAATGTCAGGATTAGGATTCAATTGTATATATACAGGCTTCTTGTACCATTTGATATATCCTGATATACCTGAGATATCCTCATGGACATCACAGATGTAATATAAGAAATGTCTATGCCATTGGAGTAGCGGCAGAAAGACAGGAGCACACTGTTCACAGAGGTATTAGCTGTGATGTGTGGGCACAAACCTGAATCCCACCCTGAAAGTTATATGTGAGGTCAACCCTATCCTTAGAAAAGCTACAATAGTAGCTTTTAGCCAACTATGCCTCACAAACACCTTGTAATGCTAAATGGGGTTCATAAAATGATGCAGATAAATTCACATTTGTGGTGTGAATTTTGACATCATTTGACATAATTTATTTTCGTGACTATGGTATGACTTTTGCACACTTGCTACACACCGGAAAAAAAAAAAAAAACACAAATAAAACAAACCACCCCATTAAGGACAGACTTTAAAGTATAGAACAAGGTACCTGTTGCTGTAAGCTTCACCACAACTGGCAAAATGTATTTTCTTCAGTGGAACTGCGAGTGTGTGATTGGGTCGCAGGATCACTTCCAGCAGTGCCATCTAGGGGCTGCAGCTGCAGCAGTGTTCTCCTGATTGCCAGTCCCATTTTTCTCACTGGCCCGGCTAAATAGCTCAATAAGATTCATTTGGAATTTTAATATTTCTTTGTTCTGCGAGCTTCAGTGAATCTCTTTTTTTCTTTTTTTTTTTCCTTTTTTTTTTGTTTTTTTGTTTTTAATCTGAAATATAGAGACGTGACAAAAAAGAAAGTGGTTTTGACTTGATTTTTAAATGAAATGTCTTGGTGAAGAGCTGGCTCTGCTGAAAGCAATGCAAAAGCTTTCATTGATGTCTATGAGTTGAAATTTCACTTGATTATTTTTCCTATTTAAACATATTGGTCTTTTAATGAAATACATTTACATCTATAATGTTTGAGACAGACAATTCTAAAGCTTAATCTTTCTGTAGAATCTTTAAACTTGAATTGAAGAGTTGAAAGCAAAACAGAAATAATAACCAGACATTCATGCTTTCCACTCAAGAGGTTGTGCAGAAATGCATTGCTCCTTTTGCTGGTTTTTTCCTTCCCTTTCCAATACACAAAACATTTCATCCATCAATAGCTACTTCTTCAAAGCCTCAAAGGCTCCATAAATCCTGGGTTATCTCTGCAGTCTCTATTAAGAAAGAAAATATTTGAGGTATGACCTTCTTCTTAAATTTCGTAGTAAAAGTACAAGCAGCTAATCATATCAGTAGAATTAAAGTGATAGAATTAAAAGCATCAGAAGAATTATCAGCAGATATTACAGACCAGCTTCAAACAATTATCTCCTGGTTTTGTTTTTCCCTCCTACCTTTTCTACTTTAAAGGTTTTTGGGTACAAAAATACTCATGATAATGTGCTCATTGCCAATTACTAAGCCTCCCATGGATTTATAGAATAAATTACAAAATTACGTGGAAAAATGAGATACTGCAAAAAGCCAAAACACTGTGAAGAAAATACATGCTTGCTTTAATACTGCTATTAGCTTCCATTATGTTACATCAGGAATGGAGGTAGTACTCAGGGCAATAGTTTTTAAAAAAGCATGAACTGAAGAACAGAAAAGGAGGATCCTTTGGAGATTTTTGAGATTGCTGCTCAGCTGGTGTGCCTGCAGATTTTATCTTCAGCTGCCAGCAGCTCAGTCCTACAACAGCACGTACCAAAAGCTGAGTATCACCACTCTGTGCTTGATACAGTGACTGTTAGAATTCACTGGCATGAGACTTGGCTGAAGAATACCCTGTTTAGCAGCTGCATGATGATTAAATTTCTGCCCTGGTTATTTATCTGAAAATACCTGGTTAGCTAGGAATCCTCATGCAAGTGTTTCTTATCCTTGCTGGCCCATCAAAGTCGGTTTTCTTGTTGAAGATAAAGTTCAGGTGATGAAGGGAGGAAGGATTTGTGATTTTGAGCTTCCTAAGGGATCTTATTTTGGTTCAAACCAGACACCACTTTTGACCAGTTGTTTTGCTGTTAAATTCATAGATGCTTTCTTGAGAAACTAGATATACTACTCAACTACTAGGCAGCTAAATTTCATATAAGGCTGTGGCTTCTTCAGGTTTCCCATCAAGATCATTTGGGGACACTGACACTTGTAAGGTGGGATTTGGAGCACCTCCCACGGCCTGAAATGGGATGATCTGAATAAACTCAGCCATGCCTTTGGAAAAATGGATCTGAAAATACTTGAGTGTGCCATGCTGTCCCAAAGCTTTTGATTACCACATTTGCATTTCTATATCCTACCACCACAGTGATTTACTTTTCCTGTTGTGAAACCCAAGCTCATGGAGATGAGCATACACGTTGTGGGAACTAATCATAGAAGGCAGGTTCCTGCCCTGGAGTTTCGCCCCACTATACTCGGTGAGGGGATGAGCCTCACAAAAACAGAACAGACAGTTGGGGATACAATAATTCCCTCGGCCATTATGGTACCTGGAGACATGGAAACAGTCACAAATCTGTCCTGCATGTAAAGGGACAAAGCAAGTAAAAAAAAAATTATTCTGGGAAAAATTGTAGTCTTGCTTGGTCTTAATGTATTGTCAATCCACTTAGCATTTTGATTAGGTCCTCTGATGTTAATTTTCATTCATCATAAACACCATTCAATACAAATGCAATTCTGCTGTGCTTGATTTTTTGGTTTATTTCCAGGAAAACTACATAGATGGATTTGAATATAAAAATAAGGATATAATCATAGAACCACAAAATGCTTTGGGTAGAAAGAGACCTTAAAAGATCATTCATTTCTAACCCCATTGCATAGGCAGGGACCCATTCCACTGGACCAAGTTGCTTGGGGCCCCATCCAACTTGGCCTTGAATGTTTCCAGACATGGGGCAGCCATAATATCTCTGGGAAACCTGTGTCAGTGTCTCACCACCTCCACAGTAAAGAAATCTAACCTAAACCCTCCCCCTGACAGTTTGAAGCCAATTACTCCTTGTCCTGTCACCCATGCCTTTGTCAAAACTGTCCCTCCAGCTCTCATAGAGCCAGGGACAGATCAGAAAATGTCAGGTTGTGTCATGGGTTCCCATGGGAATCATTCAGCTCTTTCTTGTACCCTCTCTATCATTACCTTTGTTACTGTTCGTTGCCTTTTGTACCTCCAGTTCTGCCCTCCAGCCCTTTGCAGGAGAGGGATGTGGGAGGGAGAAAGGTGAATGAGTGACTGGAACATGGTTTTTGGAGTGTTTCAGTGGGAACATTAAATTGAAGAATACCATTCCTAAACTACAACAGCCTGTAGGAAAGCTATGTGATTTCTTTTTTTTTTTTTTTTCCCTCAGGGAAATCGAGGAAGCTTAAAATTCTTTTTCCTCTAGCATTAGAGTAAAACACAGTTGTCTGTGAAAACACACCCACCAGGGCAAGAAATAATAGCATGAATACATTCCATGTGGCACATGAGTGTTTATGGAACTATCTTCACAATATTTCTTACTTTCTTCAGAAGTACTGGTTTTTATGGATAATAAAATTTATTAGTAGAAAATATGAAAAAAGTGTAGCCACAAAAAGCACTATAATTTTGCGTGGTTTGGCTCCTTAACAGCTTGACTTTAGCTTTGTATCAGCTTCCTGATTATTACTTTTCTATAACTGGTGATAAAACTAAAAGAGATGGAATAACCCTTTAACTGAACTTATGCTTTTACTGAACACATTTCTGTGTAAGATTTAAAAGACCATAGAAGTGGAGATATTTTTAATATTACAATAGGCTTAAATGTCTGTTGTTGTGCACAGCCTACTTAAGCAGAATATCTCTGTGTAAATTCAGCCCAGACAGACCACATTCTGATTTTGAAAGGGACCATATTTTCCTGGTCACTTTAATGAAATTGAGATTTAATTCTACACACAGATTCCATTGTTTGGATCAATTTTAATCTATCAGTTTATCTCCTTAGACCCATCTAGTTAAACATACTGCAGTAAAATCTGGTTTTGAATAGACATTTCTTGGCTTAAAAGCATCCATGGATCCATTAAAGGATTCCATGTCACAACGTTGCCTGTGATTGCTTTTCGATACCAACTTCAAGTCAGTGTTTACATGATTTAATGGTCATGACAATGTTGCACAGATCCTCAGAAAGTGTGGAGCCACAAGAAGATGCCAAGTTTGCTGAGCTGCCATAGGGCTTTATGCCTGACTTGATAGAAAGAATCAAATTACAGAATCATGTCACAGATTCCTAGAATGTTTTGGGTTGAAGGGACCTTAAATACCATCTAGTTCCAGCTCTCCATTGTGGGCAGGGACACCTTCCACTAGACCAGGCTGCTCAAAGCTCCATCCAACCTGGCCTTGAACACTTCCAGGGATGGAGAAGTTACAACGTCTTTGAGCAACCTGTCATAGTGCCCATCTACACACCATTTGTAAAAGAAGTCAAGGAGAGTCCTAGTGTTCTCTTTACCATATTTAAAGCATGTTAAATGATGTCAATATGAGCACCCAGGTGTAAAAGTGAAGCAAGGAAAGCATCTTCCTCTTTAAATCATCCAAAATCAGAGGTTTTTACTGCAGTAAAACCATAATTAAACTCCAGAGAATTCAGAAAATTAAATTGACATGGCTTTCTGGAAACAGGGGTACAACATCTCCCTATTACCTCAGAAAGAAAGAGAAATTCCTTCAAAAGTAGCAGTAAACAAAACCTCTGTGGACAAACAGCTCAGATAACAGAGTGGTAAATACAGATATAAACAATACTTGAATAATTTGTATTTTCCATGTGAAAGAGAATTTCCATCTTTTCTGTACAAATTCTCCTTGATCCGCTTTGTTACACATTTACATATCAGAGCTGAAGGTCATTGAAGAGTTATAGGGCAGAACTTTTCCATTGTGTTAATCACTTACAACCCTAATTTCACACTACACCAGTCCTTTGTACTTGAGTTCACAGAGCTCACTAGAATCTCCCTCCAAAAATCCTAATACAAAACCTGCTGGGTCACTGTGCATTCGAACAAGGAGTATCTAAGACATCCTAGACAGAGAAGGGAGGCATAAACAGCTATGGAAAAAAGAAATTTTGGGTAAGCTAGATGTGGATTAGCTTCTGGTGCCTTTCAGCAAGCCCCAAGGCATCTCTGAGTCGTGCACAGCTGTCAGTAATTCTGACTCTAAAGGTATATGGAAATTAGGAGAATACCAATAATTTTAGCAGTTAAGTGGGAAACTATCTTCTCAGAGTAGTAAGGGCACAAAACCCACTAGCTAGCAGCTATAAGTATTTATTTCTGAGAGGGAACTGCATCAGGTCAGAAAGATTTAGATTAGGTTGTCACAACATGCAGTGTTTCAGTGTCCAAAATTCACCTTTCAGTAGCCTTACAAGGGGGCTCTTTGTAACCTCACAGATCTGTGCCCATTCAATCTTTCATTAATGTTCAGTCTTCCGAGTGAATTCCAGAGCATAGCAGCTTCTCTTTAATTAATTTAAACGTATGAATTAGGTATCTATAATAAGATGTATATAACTATGTCTAATTATATATCATTGCATTTGAAGTGTAGAAAAGACTTAGTATTCAATCATTACTTTTCCAGACAGAATAAAATATTTTTCCAGGTCTTTAATATCCCTCTTTAAAGGTCATCAAATATCAGGTCCTTTTTTTATCTATTGTTTTTGGCTTTTTCAAAGTGTTGTTGTTTTGTTTTGTTGGGTTTTTTTTCCTTATTCAGTATGTTTACTTTCTTTCATAAATTTTATTTGACGGACATCTTAGTATTTTTTCTGTGATATCTCCATGACATGCTGACCAATTTGTAACTTTGTAGATTTTTAAAATACTCCCATAACTTTCTTTTTAATTCAGGAAAATACAGAAATACAAGCTAAAATCCATCCCTAAGATGTAAGAAAATTTTAAAATTGCTTTTAAGTGCACTGCTGATTCAAGACCTAAATATCATTGGAAATAAATATTAGAGGAAAAGCTTTGGATAAAGCTATACATAAATGGGACATTTCACAAATAAATATTTTAACCCTCTCATATTTTCAGTTTCTTCTCTCTAAGCTTCTTATTGAGCATTAAATTCTTTCAAGCTCTATAACACCCTGGAAATCAATGTAGTGTGAACCAGAATATTCTGTGTAGATGTTAATTATTCCTTTTATTAAAGTTTGGATTTAGAAATTAAAACCCAGGGTGATTTAAGCTTCCTTGTAATTATATGCAATAATTGGAATTCCTTTCATGGTGCACTGTGCCTTTGTTTTGAAGGAAGAGCGATATTTTATACCAAGTGTTATTTGATATTTATCAATTTTCCAACATCTCCTTGTGGCTCACTCTACTGAAACTTCCCAACATGATCGCTCAGCTGTTATTATGGCAATGCCCATCACTTTTTGCAGGTCAAGGAGTTTTGCTTACTTTCCTTCCATTTCTCTAACTGCAATTTCCTGATGGCTCAAAAGTGACTTTTTGCAAGAGGGTGATGTTTCTGATGAAGGTACAACACAAACCAAACAGACCCACGGAAATTTGCCCCAGCAAATTTGACTTTTTAGAAGAGTGAGGTCTAACACCACACCCAGCTCTCCTGCCACATTCTTCCAAACCTGTTTTTGAGTACTTTTGGTTGACAACCATTGTGTCATTCCTTTGGTTATTTATTCCTTATTCCCATAGGCAGCTCCTATGGGTCATCACTTAATATGAAAGTGCATAAAGAGAATGGGATAAATAATTCACTATTTTGTCAATATCTTAAGTATGCAGATCAGAAGTAAAATTGGGTATTAACAGCTGTAAAACATGTACCTTTTACAAATAACCCCTTTATGCTGATAGCTGGAATTTCCTAGTTTTGAGGACAATCATCCTCCCTCTCATGGGGAATAACTAATTAAAAGTGTCTCTTCAATCTCTCATCATCCAGGGATTCTCTAGTGATGAGGGTCATCTGCACAGGCCAGCAGATTTAAGCATATTCACGTCAAGCTGACAAAAAGTATGAGCCAAAATCCAACTTATTTTCTATAAGTGTCTCTGAGATGTGCTCATTGCCCTGATTTTGGATCTTCCATACTTTAAGATATTAATATCTGGCACTTTGTTATCATTAATTAAGACAACAAGTCAAGTCAAATTCCAATCTGCATTCAGGTTTTGATCAGCTAGCCCTAGAAATTTGAAGTGATGGATAAAACGTCCATTTTATATTCCATGTTTATCATGCAGATCAGCTGATTTATCAAAATAGCATCAATGGGTGAGTTATAATGGTTTCATATTTGGTTCCAATACTTTTCTGCATTTGCTTCTCTTTTTAATATATTTTTGTAGATGACGCCTCATTTTTATGATAGTAGCAAATTATTGAAACAAATAAAACCTCTGCAAGTTATTTTTTATATCGAGTTTTTAACCTTTGATCCAGTATTGCAAATGTTCTAGAAGAAGAAAGCACAAGCGAAGGGAATAGAGGGTTTGTAGTAATAGAAATCAAAGCATTGAACAATAAACCAAGAACACCATAGCTGAACAGACAGCAGAGTATGGCAAAACTAGGAGAGAGCTGGCAGAGAAGCAAAACTGAGCACTGTAAGGTATATTTCCACAGCCTTTTTTATCTATATTGTTCCAAAGTTTAAATATCCAGTCTTGGGTGAAATTCAGATGAATTTAAAAGCCTAGAAGGAACTCAAATATTTTTTGCTGTTATTCAGATGTTGCACTACAGTTTCACAATAGTAAGGGGTTGCCTTTTATCTAAATGGCAAAATTTCTAATGTGAAGGATGCTTGGATGTTAGTCACAGCTGAGAGAGTGATAGCTAGAGAATCCATCTCAGCAAGAAATAGCTTACATCAGTAAATGCAACCCAGTTGGCCAAGGCAAACAGAAGAAATACAGGGAGAGGCTGAGAGAGCTTGTTTATTCAACTGGGAGTGGAGAATAAGAAGGAGGAGACTTTTGTCTTCAGATACTTAAAAAAGAGGTGTAGAGATTAAAGAGCAAGGCTCCTCTGGGAGTTGCACGGTAAAGAGGTTGTGAAAACAATCTGCAAAAAAGATAATTGTGGTTAAATACAAGGAGAAAGGGGGGGGGGGAATCACAATGAGAGTGTCTGAACATAGAAACAGGAACCCAGAAAAAATGAGTGAAGTGATTTAACATATACACTGACACTTCTAGTGAAAAGGTGGACTGGACAGTCTCAGAGGTCCCTGAGATTGGGAGAGGGTCTCTATTAACAATGTAACCATGTACATGGTTGTTTCCCAATGCCAAGTTTGAGCCCTGGTTTCCTTTTACATATATTGCAGATGTAGCCTATAATTCTGTCAGCTTATGATATTCATCAGTAATGCATACAGTGATAAAACATACATATATTCCCTGCTTTAATATATCTATCCAGCCCACAGCACCCATATCTAAGGAACAGGTGATTTCAATTAGGTTACGCTCTTCAGCCATTGTGTCAAAAATTTAAGTACAATTTAAATTTTGTAGGATAGATTATAATGACAGTTCAATTGGCCAAATGATGAATGTACTCTTTATTCAGATTTACACAACAGTGCCTCAGATTGGTCAGTTGCTTTGTTTTGTAATAATCAGAATCTATTTTGTAGCCCCACTTCTTACTAAGATATCTTGCTCACAGATTAATAGAAGCTGATGTTGTTGAGCATCTGCTCCAAGTCTGCAAACACAATCAGGAAACAAAAACCATTTCAATCAGAAGACAAGCAATTTTGATTCTCTGAAAGCTTCTAAGTCACCCATAACTGAGGTTTCTGCTTTCAGGATCATTGCTTTTCCCCATTACATGCATTGAAATTAATGTTTTCTGAAAGCAAATAAAAGTAAAATTAAAAATTTTGTGATACAAATGATAATTGGGCACTTCTCTGTTAAGATGGTTTTATTTAAACAAAATGTACACTTGCAGTACTGCATTTCCGATTCTACAGTCCCGTAATCTTCAGGCTGCTTTTCAAGTCATCATAATTAAAGGCAGGTGTTCAATTTAACCACCAGAAGGGATGAGTTAATGTTGTAATTATTAGTTGCAAAAGATTTCTAATTAGAATTATAAAGTATTTAGTTGTGAATAGAAGCAGGTAGATGCTCATAGGAAGGGTTTTTTTTTGTAAGTAAATAAACACCAATCTAATAAAATGAGAAGGACTTGAGCTCCTAAGTAAGTTCAAAATGTCATTAGGAGCTTATTTATATCTTAGGGCAATGATTAAAAATGTTCCTTTGTATGAGATTCAGATTTAAATTATTATCCAAGCTTGCTGGTAACAAATATCTATTACTAATAAGAGTTTATCATCCTCTTTTGTTACTAAGAGAATGGAAAGCATTATATTGTATTGTAGCATTTTATCCTGATTTTCTATTTTCAAGTAGAAAACAAAAGTATTTTTCAAACAATTCTGACCTAACAACCTTGTTATTAACCATGTAAAACATTTAGTAGACACAGATTTGTTTTTTGTTTTTCCTCAATAGATACTGAACACTAAATTCTCAACAATGTTTAATTTTTGTATTTAGCTTACACTGGTAGTTTTTATACCTCATGAATCCTTGCCTACTGCTTCATTCTGCAGGTTTTATGAATTGATCCCAAATTTGTGTGAAGTATATAATTTGTTTTGCAAATTTCAAATCTTCTTTTGTTTATTTTGTTGTTGATGAAAAAAGCAAAATTATCAACCCACAGTATAAAAAAGCACCCTATAACCATGTCTATATAATGGGCACATCTAAATTAGCTGTTCATAATCAGGAAAGAGATCTTGGAATTTCTATAGGAGTTTCTTTGAAAGACTAGTATCAGTTTTTGGCAAGAAAAATAAAAAAATGAGCTATAACTAAAAAGATGAGGTAGAGAACAAATGGTTGTCTATTTCATTGCATGGTTCTTTCTATGAATTTTTAATGACACTAGTACTTGTCATATTATCACAACAAAAATATAAGTGGAAGAGTACTGAGAATAACAACATGGAGGACCAGAGGAATGTAATATCTTGCATGAAGAAAAATTGTAAGGACTTTTCCCTTTGAAAAAGAGATGATGAAATGTACAATCATAAATGAAGTCTACAAAACTGAAGACAATATATGTGTATCACTTCTCAGGACGAGTGGAGTCCTCCCTTCACCCTTGAAACTACAAGTAGACAATTTCTATTAGCGGATATTAAAACTTACATTTAACAAATATTTTACTGAAAGAAGACCTCTACCTACCATCTGTAATCTGCTAAAAGAACTGCATGAGATTTTGATGAGAGTTAATATTTTTCTATTGATAAATTATATACTTAAATGGAAGAAAACTTTGAGCAACTGCAGATCCTTTTTCCTCTCATTGTTTATCTATTTGCCTCATAACTTCTAAAATGGTTTTCTGACAAGTACTCATATTTTAAAACAACTTTCTTCTTTTTAAAATCTAAAGTAGAATCATGCCATGATGGAATCATTTATGTTGACAAGATCTTCAAAATCATCAAGTCCAACTGTTAATCCAGCACTGTCAAGTCTACCACTAAACCACATCCCTAAGTGCCACTTTTAAATACCTTCATGGACAGTATAACTCTACCACTTCCTTGGGCAGCCAGGTCCAATGCTTGACAACCCTCTGAGTGAAGACATTTTTCATCAGCCTTCTATAAATGGAAGAGTTTGTTGTCCTGTGTATGTTCAGCTAAACTCAGGTAGTAAGGACGCCAGATTCTTACAGTTCTCTGCACATTCCTCCCCTTTTTTTCATACTTTTTCTATAATTAGGGGCAATTTTGCTGATCCAGAAGGAAAGCTTTGAGGACCCCAATTATTTCTTCTCCAGAATGATTAAGGACAGATCATGGTCATTTAAATGTGGATTATCATATATACATTGGAACCAATTAATACATCTTCTTTTGAGTAATTCTTATTAAAGAACATAGCTCTTTACAAAGCTGGCCTAATTCAGCCTTTTTGAGACCATCAGGGATACCAAGTAGCTCCAAATTAATAAGAGCAGAACAGAAACAGAACTACTGTGTTTAAACAGAATAAAGCAGGTCTTCCTTCCTATTTATACTCTTTTCTTACACATAACAATAAAGTGGTAGTTTAAAGTAGCACTCATTTGGGATGGGAAAAGCAAACCAAAAAGCTACTACTTTGCCTATTTAATCTTTCAAACCTGAATATTTTTTCAAAAAGTTTTCATTTTATTTAGTGGGGAGTTTTCTGCTGTGCTTTTCAGTTCTGACCCAAAGCAATTAAATCAGACAGTTTATTTCATGGCTTTTTTGTTCCAAGAAAAACAAGAAGACTGGAAGTGTGTTCACTGCATTTTTTCTTCTATATTTCTGTTTTTCACAAATAATATCTTTCTACTTTGTTTGGTGGAAAAACACTGAGAAAAAGATAAGAGCTTTTGACTTCTATAAACTTTATAATATGCAGTTTAATAATCCAGAAAATATATGAACAGTCTGAAATATTTTCTTCCTGTTACAGGTTTTACAAAAGAAAAAATATTGATAAAATTTATTAAATACTAGTTGTGATAATGTTATAATGATGCAGTCTATGTTTCTCAAGACATTTAAATAGGAATAAATAATAAACTAGGAAATAAAACACAAAAACCATACCTAGATCTGCTTTACATTCTGTCAAAATATAATACTATGGACCTTCTGTGAAATGGTCAGCTGCTGTTTCCATGAAAAGCATCATTCAAACACTAATTCTGTTATATGAGTGAGTGGTCTGCAGTATCAACTAAAGAAAGGCAAAAACATACAGTTCATTTGTAAATATCAAGATCATATACACATCAATTTGTGCAGCCATGGGGTTTGAAAACAGCTTAATACATTTCCTATTAGTGAAATCAGAGGATTCATCAAAGGTAATTGCTAGATGAATATTACCTACTTTGGACTTGAAAACACATATAATGTAAACATGTTCACAATAATTTTATAAATTAAACTGATATTTGTCTGTTTACCTAGAAAAAGATTAAGTGTAAACAGCTAAAATCTATAAACTTGTAACTTGCTTTGGAGTTTTTCAAAGACCAAATTTTGTTTCAGTTTTCAGTAATGACTACAAAAACTAAAAATGTTTGATTGGATTGGCTTTGGCTGGAGTAGAATTAATGCTCTACATAACAGCCAGTACAGGGTTGTGTTTTGAATTCCTGCTGGAAACAGTTTTGATGACACATGGATAGTTTTGCTATTGCTGAGCTGTGCTCACACAGAGCCAAGGCCTGCTCCTCACCCAGCCCAGCACAAGGAATTGGGAGTGGGCACAGACAGGACAGCTGACCCTGACTGACCCAAGCCATATCCCAGGGTGTCACGCTCAGCACATAAAGCTGGGGCAGCAGAAATAAGGCAGGGATGTTTGCGGTGATGGCGTTTGTCTCCCCAAGTCACTGTCATGTGATGGAAACCTACAGACCTGGGCATAGCTGAACACCTTTCTGTCCAATAGAAGTGGGGAATTAATTCCTTGTTTTCCTTTGCTTTACCTAGTAAGCTGCTTTTGTCTCAACCTATGCACTTTCTCACTTTAATTCTTTTGATTTTCTTCTCCATCCCCCTGGGGCAATGAGTGAGGAGCTGGGTGGGCGTTAGTTTGCAATTGGGATTAAACCATGATATAGAGAAAGTAAGAAAGTTGTATTTTCTACACTCTCTACTTCTTAGTTAAGCCTCTTAAAAAAATACAAGCAGAAAGCATTAATGAAGTTCTACAAAAACTTAACAAATTCTCTCTCTGCCTAAGCACCATAACTTGTGGTTAACCAGGGCAGAGAGTTGAAGGTCTACCAAACCCTGCACAGGGATACAGTACAGACTGTTATCCTTTCTTGTATTACATGTGTTACATTAACTGTACAGGGATGGCAAAGAGTGGGTGTTTCTGTGGTTTAATGCATAGATAAAAAATGCCCAGGGCTAAGAGCATAAGCATGAGCTTAAGAGCACATATGTAACACTTCTGATTGATAAGGTTCTTGAGGCATTTGACACAGGCTGTTGGAAATGGAGGCTGATGCACTGTTGTCATCTACTAATGGATTTCTTTTTGGAGATGAATTCTGGGCTGGATTGGAATTTGGCTTTACACAATATGATTTTTTTTCTCTATATATGTATTTTTCTTTTAACAAAATAAACTAAACTTATTTTCCAGAGCAAGGAGAGATTTATCCAGCTAAATCAGAATCTCTTTAAATTGAATCGTCATGATTCATCTCATTTCACTGCAGAAATCCCCCATGTGAATGTCTACATCAGAACTACCAATCCACATCTTATTCTCAATGGAGAAAAATAGGAACTTTCAGGCTGTGATTCAGTGTATCTTAAGATAGATATCTAAAACGCATTATATCATAAAACAGCGTAAACTGCCAATGCCGTGTAATAAATCCACAGCAATGCCCTAACAGGATACTTACTGTAACATGGTTTTCACATGGCCTTTTGACCCCATATGTGAAATCACTGGGATGCAATCAGAAATTTGTATATAATTAATTTCTCTTACACATTGCTTCACAACTCCTGAAAGGAAAACTAAGAGGTAAAACTGCTGTAAAAACTTTATTTTACTCATTTGACAGGTTGTTAGTAAGCATACTTTACTTTTATTTCTGAAATAATTTCAATTTCAGCACTTAAAGAAATAGAAGTTCCCTGATGAGAGGCATTATTTAGCCCTCTTTGTGGTCCCTAGGATAGACCATAAGGGAAGATTGCTATAGAAATCATTGAATCATGTCACTGACTGCAATCCAGTCTTTTTCATCCTCCCATCATCAAGAACAAGGGGTTTTTTTGAGATATTAGTGTTTACATTCCTGCCTTTTTGAGTTTATATGTGAAGTCTATGAAATTTTTGAGCCCTTTCATATCAGTTTCTCTTGATATCAGCTTTTGGAGGTTCACTTTTCAAGAGGAGTTTGAGATCTTTTTTTTAAACTTATCTCTTGCAAGCTTTAGACAGTGTCTCATCTTTCTTGTAGTGGGCCTTTTAGGTAAAAAAATAAAGAAGCAACCATATAACTCTATACTGCCTTTAACTTCTCCCTTTTGATTCTGCTAAACCATTATCATGTTCCTCCTCAGATTTTCCTGTCCAGAGCTCCTACCTCTCCCAGGGCAGTTGCTCCATTCTCTTTATCATTATGATTAAATTACTGTGGAGTTTTTTAAGCTCCACAATATCCCTCTTGAGATGAGGAAAACAGATCAGCTTTTCAAGCTGTGTATACATAAGGCTTTCTTACAGCACCAAATAATGCTTACTCTTTTGTTTGCAATGCCTTTCCTGATGATGCTCAACATTTCCTGAACATTAGAACTAATACTAAACACTGAGAGCTTCAAAGAAATGTCCCAAACCAGTACCAAAGGAAGCCTGGCCATGCAGAGAATCACCTAGCTTTGAATAGCCTCCTACATTAAAACAGAAATGTAGATGGTGTAAAAACTTCCTAAAATTGAAGAAAAGAATATCCCATGCCTTTTGCTGAATTTCCTGGACTTTGTATCTTAAGCTGTTTAACATTTGGAAAGACCAAGCCTAGTACTGTAACTCCCATGGATCTAAGTGGTATATGAAAGGAAAAGATCTATAAGGAAATCTATAAGGAAAAGATAGTTTTATTTATATCTCATGCTTCAAGGGTAAAATTTTCCTTGTTGGGGGCTAAATGGATCATAAGAGATAAATGAGTCTTTGCAGAGGTTTAAATCCCATGCAGAGAAAATAAACAGTGAATCAGAAACCACAGCAGTTTGATGTGTAGTGGGTTTTGTAGGAAATATAAACTTCCCAAGAGTGTAAGAAACATGAAGAATTATGGAGCTCATAGTCAGCCTCAGTTTCCTTCAAGGGTTTTTGACTACTTTTATACTACTTGGACCTTCATTCAAAAGAAAATGAAAAATAAATTATAAGACAGATCATAGTACTTGAAGAAACTGGTAGTGATTACAGCTACAACAGTAATGAATTAGTAATGCTTTCAATGTAGCATGACAATTCCTCATTAGTTTTGTTTCTTTTGCTACACAACTTTTGTTCAAATACTTCTCTTTATCTTGATGACAAATATTCTGTATGGCAGTTCACACACAGAGAGACTCAGAAACCCACACAGGAACTCATACAAAGTAATATATGACAAGGGACAGTCAGGTGAGGTGAAGTACTCAGAGAAGTAAAGAATCATAGAATGGCTAAGTTTCAAAGGGACCTTAAAGATCATCTGGTTTCAATGCCCTGCCATGGACAGGGGCACCTTCCACTAGATGAGGTTGCTCAAAGCCACATCCAACTCAGCTTTGAACACTTTTAGGGATAGAGCAACTACAAGTTCTTTGAAAATCTCTTCCAGTGCCTCACAGTAAATCTTGCAACTAGAGGCAAATTCTGCCAGAGAAAGCCAAAACTCTAAGGCTGGATTTTGGACCATGAAGTATATTAAGCACAGAATCAAAACTTGGTGAATGTTTTTTTATCGTTTTTTTTTTTCCTACTGAAATAATAGTCATGTGTGTGGAAAAAGCCCCCTATAACCACCTTCAAAAGCTTTTCTAAACTCCCTCCTCTATTCATTGTCCAAACCCACCATTACTAGCTTATGTGGAATACTTCACAAAACCATCTATTAATTCAGCAGGGAAGGCAGTGCCAATCCCTCCTGAAAACAGCTGTACACTGACTGCCAGGTATTTGTCTTCCTTTTGCATTTGAAACAACAGCTGTAGGTTCTCACTTTAGGGAATAGAAAGGGTATAACCATGTGAGGTGATGCATCTGATGAAAACATCTTGTAAAGCATTAATTCCATCTGAGAAAACCTGCATAACATTAAGAGGGGGATAGGGAGGGTAACAGCAAAAAAAACCAAAAAGGCAAACCAAAGCCAAGCCAAAACAAAATCTTCATTGCAGCTATTACATTTATCTTCCTTTAATATAAACACAGAAAATATTCAAGAGGGCAGGCAATGTCACTTCTGCTTGTAATTCTGCTTGTTCCAGTTTCTCACAAAATAGCATCCCTCAGCTAAGATGCTATTCTAAAAGTCAGATCTGGAGATTATTTGTTACACAATCCTTGTAAAATGGCTTAAGAGAAACACACACACCTGAAACTCCCTAATTTATTACATCTCAGAAATTCTACTGTGCACTAAAGCAGCCTGTATGGTGTGATTTGTGCTGTGCTACAAGAGTCACTTCTTTGCTTTTTGTTTATAAGGTGCCTTACATGCATGATACATTTTGCCCCCTGCAGGACCTCCTTCAGCAAATGTTTTGTCATATTTGATATTTGATTCCTTTTTTTTTCCTAATAATTCCTTCATTATTGAGATATTTCAGCTGAGGAATGGTTAATCCATCCATGAAATGCTATCACTGTCTCATTATCAATGTCTCATTAGTGGATAGTTGTAGGCAGGATTTAATGGTACGTAAACATAACTAAATGGTGGATATTATCTAATATCTGATACTGGAAATCAAGGGGAAAAGTACAATGAAATGCAGCAAAATAGAAAAAAAGAGTAAAGAAAGCAAGTAGCAGTATGGTTACTGAAACTCATGAAGGCAGCCTGATATCCCATTGCTTGATGATTTATTTTTAAATTTTTTTTTTCAATAAGTAGTGAAGTCAGAACCATCTGAAGCTTTTGTATTAGTAAGAATTTGTTCTGCAGTGGATGCTCGGGAGACTAAGAAATTTGTTCCAATATCTGAGCCTCAGCTTGGCCATTTTTATCTCTCTTTTACCTCCCCTAGCTTCTGCTTATCTTCAGCTGATCTCATTCATTCACACAGAATTGTCTGAAAGTGGTAGACAGGCTTTGAATGTATCAAAAATAAACCAACATTTGAATGGTAAGAATCCCTTTTCTTGAGGAACTTGTCTTCTGTAGGAAGCTTGGCTACAAACAGTTGCATCAGCTGAAATTTCTTTTATATGCTTTTCTGTAAAAAGCTATTAAGAGAAATTGAACCTCTGAGTGCAAATTTAAATTCTTAGTATTTTATTCCTAAAATTATTTGAGGGTTTTACTTAAGTATTCCACAAATAGCTCAATGGCCATGTGAAATATTTTTTGTCCCAGAGTTGTTAAAAACATTAATATTTTATATATGGACACTTCTGAACAATTCCAAATCTTGTTAAAGCAAAGCCTTTACTTACTGTTAAGTAAGCCGTACTTACTGTTAAGGATACAAGAATATTCTACTGAGTGAGAGCAAAGATATATCGATGAGACTTCTTCTAGTCATTCTAACTTTCCTTTAAATATAAAAGCTACTGCTACTGAAAAAAAATACAGCATCCTTTCATTATCCCAGTAAGAAAACTAAACTTAATCATTTGTTAGTGTTCAATGAACCTTCTCCTATGGATCCAAGGGGTGTTTAAGAGGTTTTCTTCGTTTACTGGAAGGCTGCCATCTCATGCTTTCTCTCTTGCCATGTAGGATCTATGCTCTAGCTTCTAGTAACCTGCTGGACACCGTGTAACACAGAGGAGTGTCCATGCCTCAAGGTAGGATGCCACTGTAATAAATAACATAAGTAAATTCGTGCTGAAACTACAGTAATCTCGTCTGATAAAAACCAGCATAAATATTCATCTGAGAAATGTATATTCCCAGGAAATGTCCCCTGATAAGATTACATGTATACATGACTAAGCACAAGATGACACCGAGAAACCAGCATGAAAATCCGTCTGGAAAGAAGTGTATTCCAAAGGATTTGTCAGGTCCTGTCATAAAGAAAAGGACATGTCCCAACATGTAAGAGGAGACAAGACCAACAGAAGAAGTGACCCCCCCAAAAAGGACTCTGTGATGGTAGCATTTTGTGAAGCACAGTGAAAAGGTGCCAGACACCCCCATCCTGTCTGACTCCGCACTGTTCGCCAGGCACAGTGCCCATCTGATCTTTGCCTGTGGCCTTTTACATTGTATTTTAATTATGAAATAAATTCTTTTTATTAATCAAATTGACTATCCACTTATAACACCATGGATATGCTGGGTTGTACTCGAACTGAACTGATGGCTACAATACTTTCAGTGTCAGTACTGGTTTGGAGTACTTCCCCCATGGCATGCTGTGGGTTGCCTTGCCCTTAATGTTTGTCTAGCAAAGAAAAGTAAAACAAATTTATTTTTCACTCTTCTTGGGGTCTATTCTAATAGATATTCTAATTATTGTTCCACATTACAGATGTACCTTTTTCTTTAGTATAGCACAGTTGACTTCTGACTAATCAAGCCTCATGTTTTATGACTTGACATTTGCAGTGTACTCTCAACTGGTAGCAAAAGCATTCTACTGAACAGCTTATATGAAAGACAGCAACTAGTGTTTATAAAACATATTTCCAAATGTATTAATTCCAAAAGTTAAGTGATTTAGTTATTAGTGGAAAAATATGATAAAAGAACAAGCTAAAAGTTAGAGTGTGCTCCATTTAGTCAAGTTGTTGCATCTGGGAATAATATGAATCTTTCTGGAGTTGTTCCCATTAGGGCTCTGCCTCTTTGTCTGTCTCTTTATATAACCCAGTGCTGTGATTCCTTAAGATTTTGAAAAGGAAAATACTTGCAATGAATATGAAAGACAATATTTGAGTTCATTTGTAAATAGTGGAAGATGCATACCTGATATTTATATAGTTTTTATAGTTATAGACAACATGTACACATTCAAATTCTCTCTTCTCTCAATCATTTTACTTTGCTCAGTTGAAGCAAAGTACTGAGTTAATCAGTTACAGATCTCTTTTAGTTTAAGCAGCTCTTACTTTATTTTAAGTGAATACGATGAACACACTCAAAACACAATAAATTAATCTAATAAAATCTAATAATATCTAATCTAAATCAGCCTTCCTTCATCTTGTGGTCATTACCCCTTGTCCTTGTAAAAAATCCCTCTGCAGCCTACTTGTAGCCCCTTTTAGGCACTGGAAGGCTGCAAAAAGCTCTGCCCAAAGCCTTCTTTTATCTGGGCTAAACAGCAAGAACTTTTTCAGCCTGTCAATATAACACAGAAGATAATGTGGATGCGACAATCTCTTTCTAAACCACACTGGTTAAAAGCTATGTAAAGAGCAGCAACAGAATTTATTAGGATGGTGGCAATGACTTAAGAAGCAAAAATCGTAGAACTAAACATCTGTGGTTTACCTCCAGCAGATGTACCCTCTAATGGTGGGCAAACATCTGAAAAGTATAAACAACAAGGAACAACTCACACAGACATTGTGTGAAGGTGAGAGCAGGTGCAGTAAAGACCGTGAAACATGACTGAACCACAGGAAGGGCCATGATTGACTCAGTCCTGTATTTTTTTCTCTTTTTTTCCTATTCTTTCCAGTTTTATATTCTATCCAATATAGATAAAGATTTTATATTAATTTCTCAGAGTGCTGGAGGCTGTTTCTGAGTCATTTGGTAGCTTGTTACATTGAGCTCCTTGGTTTGTTTCACAAATTTGTTGTATAAAATTTATATTTCATTTCAGATGATAGATTTTTTCCTTTATATGTTCCTTTAGTATTACATGAAGGAGTAAACAGAAACATTCATTTGACTTGCATAACATCTCTGATTTAATAAGGCTCTGAGACATCATCTCTTACTTAACTCTGAAATGAAAGAGCCCCAATTTATTTCATCTCTCCTCCCATGGCAGTCTTTTTGTGCCCTTAATAATTTTCTTTGTCCTATTACAGACGTCTTCTATTTCTGTTATCTCTTTTTTTGAGATGATATGACCAGAACTGAGCATGAGATTCAATTTATATAATGGCATAATAATAGTTTATGAATTTGGGACATTGCTGGACTCAGTGCATACACTTACTGCAGAATTCTGATCAGTTCACTAAATTCAGGGCATGGTTATTATCCTATTAAGCTTTCAGAGGAGCAGAATTGAAAGGCTAAGGGTTCCCTTATTTTTTTTCCTTTTCTATTTTTTTTTTTTTTAGCCTCTACAGTGCTATGTTTTAGATCTATGCAGAAAACTGTGTTGATAATACGGATGTTTTCTTTATTGCTAAGCAGTGCTTAGACAGCAATAAACCCTTTCCTGCTTCTCATCGCATCCCACCAGCAAGGAGGCTGGGGGCGCACAAGCTGGGAGGGGACACAACTGGGACCTCTGACCCCAGGTGACCAAATGTGTCGCACTATATATCTCTATATTCATCCCAAACCATATCACATTCTTATCAGAAGAAGAATAAAGGAGGTGAGGGATATTTGTAGTGATGGCTCTTGTCTTTCCAAGTCATCGTTGCACATGATGGAGCCCTGGTGTCCTGGAGGTGTGTGAACACCTGCCTGCCCATGGCAAGTGGTGAATGAGTTCTTCATTTTGTTTTGCTTACACATACGGCTTTAGCTTTACCTAAGAAGTTTCTTTATGTCAGCCCATGAGTTATTTCAGTTTTACCCTTATGACTCTCTACCCCATCCCAGTGGGAGCAAGTGGCTGTGTGGGCATCAGCTGCCCCATGAGCTTAAACTGGGATGGGGACAATATGTTATCTTACTCAGAAGACGATTGGTAAGCTTCATAAATTAGAATAGATCCTAGATATTCAGTGATGCTACAGTGTCTTCTCCCCTTTTTCAGCCAGCCAAGAAAAGGCAGTTTTCAGAGCATCCCGTGCCTTTTTGCTGGGGATGACTGCCTGTTTCAGTCTCTTTGCACTATTGTATTGTACATACACAAGACATTTTATCTTAACTATCCCTTAAGATAATGATTCTTCAGCTTCCAAGATAAATATGTTTTTATCTTCTTTCTGTACCTGCATACCTTGAGGTCTAGAAATTATTGACCTGAAACGTTAACCATCCAGTGGCAGAAGACAAACTCTTTCTTGAAGAGTGGAAAACCTAAGACACCACCCAGTGAGATGTTTACATAGGAGATTAATATTTTTTGAGAACCAAAATTTTGATGCTGATTTTTTGATTTGGTTTTTGGGAGGGTTTTTTGCTGTTGTGGGCTTGGATTTTTGGATTGGTTGCTTCATTTAGGTTTCTTTGGTTTGGTTCGTTGGTTTTCTATTGTTTGTTTTTTGTTTGTTTGTTTGGGTTTTTTTGTTTGGTTTGTAGGGTTTTTTTGTATGGGAACATGCTGGCCTTTACATATTAAAACAAACAAACAAACAAACAAAAAAACCCCAAGATATATTGCCAACCCCAGCTCTTAATAAACTTTATATTTTTATATATAGTGGAGTCCCATTCTGTCCCTAAATTTCTTCAAGAATATTTGTTCAAAATTCTTTCATGTCCTTTTTGTAATGCTTGCTTATATTTTTCTGGAGAAAATAGTTATTGGCAGGTGATTATTTGCACATAGCTGCAGTGAAGACATTTCTAATTTAAAATAAATGCTCTGCTTTCCTCAAGTCAGATTATTAGGCATGAGTTTTTCTCCTTGATTTGATGAACAAACTTCTATTAATTTTTGGATGTCATATTCATGAATTGAAATCTAAAATGCCTTTAATTAAAAGTGTCATAATTTACTTTTCAGGCATATTTAATTTCAGGATTTAATCTTTGTGATCATTTGACATAATAAGACATCTTTAAAAACACAACAGGAGAAGAAGCTTGAAAATCCTTCCCTCTCAAAAAAAAAAAAAAAAAAAAAAAAAAAAAAAAAAAAAAAAAAAAAAAAAAAAAAAAAAAAAAAAAAAAAGAAAAAAAAAAAAAAAAAAAGAAAAAGAAAGAAAAAGAAAAAAAAAGAAAAAAAAGAAAAAAAAGAAAAAAAGAAAAAAAGAAAAAAGAAAATACCAGAAATAGATTGTAACCTGTGGTGGGGGTTAATACATGAATCCTGTTCTGGTGTACTATTTACAGACTCAGTTTGTTTAACACTTGCAAGCCACAGATATAAAAATTAACCTATTTCCCATCTTGTAGACATCATTGAATTGATGGATACTAGTGCTTTTAAGGAACAGTGAGTTCCTCCATCTTCCCTTGCTTTTGCTATCTATCTGATACAAGGGACAGTAATCTACACTCTTCTCCTTTGAAACACTTCTTTGGCTGTCAGGTGATTTCACCTTGGGGTTTTTCTTTTTCTTTTCTTCTTTTTATCCCGTATGTGCATATGCTTTCATTCTCTTTCACAGCTACCTGCCTTAAAACCTCTGGCACTTGTGACTATTTTTTCTTTCTTAAAGTTTGGGAATTTTTTTGTTGGGTATTAATCCAGCCATCCTATATTTTGTATCTGAGCAGAAATTAACTTATATAATAAAAGAGCATCTTTGGACTCAATGATCAGGTTTTTTCCATTCCAAAGTATTTTGAGATGTCTTTACTTGCAAGAGCCTCTTATTTTCTGGCCCTGTCTTCCTCCCCACTCTGATATCACAACTTTCATGTCTATAAAAACTATTGCTCTGTATTTCCAGCAACAATTCATAGCTCTTTCAGCATCAGAAAACAAATGTGACCATCCTGAAAAGCGGTGTAACAATAAAGACAACCTCAGCATGCCTGAAGTTAGAGTTCAAGACTACAGTCAATTTACCATTGTTAATCCCATTAAGTAGGCACCTCCTGATCCCTAGTAACACTTAGGGACTGCATTACACTTTGACTCAGGTTGCTGTGGTGAGCAACAAGCACTCTGACCGTATTAAGAGCAGCTTTCCAAAGGTGCACAGGCTTATTTTGAAGATGAAACAAGGTATATTGAAAATATGAATGCTTTCATGTGCCAGAGTGCTTTGTCTGGTACTACCTCGGAGCTGCAGTCAGAGATCTGATATCTTATGTGCTCAGCTTTGTATAAAACCTATAATGAAGAGCTATTATCCAGTTCAGAGCCAACAGAAAAAGGCAAATAGAAGCCACAAAGGCAGACAGAAAAAGAGAACAAGAAATCAGTGAGGTAATACTCATTAGCATACCTTCCTTTTGTAGTCATCCTGGAAAAGGTCACATCTCCAATACCACAGGAAAAAAGTTCTAGAAACATGATATAAAAATTAGGTCTTTTCTGTTTCAGTTTTTGACTGGGCACAATAACTACTGTTATTTCATTAAAAGCAAACCCACCTATTTACAAGTGATCAAATACACACCAAGTTAATAATTTCTGGAGTGTTTATTTTGTGAGACACCACTAATCTGGAGCTGTAAAAAAAACATTTATTTCATAGCAACCAGCAATGAGATAATAGTAAATTTTGGTTGCTACTGGTATGTGGAATGTCTATGCAACGTGTAAGCAAAAGGACATACTCATAATACTCATAATCTAAATAAACCAAAGGGTGGGAAAGCATCTTCCAGACCTACTGTTATGACACATCTCAGAAAATGAGGACCTGTCTAAATTTCAATATATAACCGTTCCTGCAGAATGCCTTCTGCCGATGCAAGATACTCACTGATCACAATTCAGTCTCAAGTATGGTTTATCAAACTGAACACAGAAGAGCAAATTTTGATTTAACCTATAAAAATGGGATACCTTGATACCTCAAACAAATGTGTAAATATAAATGAAATGACAGAATAAAAATTGCAAAAGTTTCAATTATGATGATTAGGGAGCAATTCATGCTTCACTGGTGCTATGGTTATGCTGCTCTAACTATTCCAGCATCATAGCTTGGATACCACATCATTCTTTCTTCAGCAATAAGTTAACTCCAAGGTTGGGCTGCATTAAGAATTATTATTGTTACATAAATATTTGACTAGAATGATGTTCTTAATATATACTCTAGAAATGTTTATTTATTGCTACATTTCCAAACGTAACAAAAGTTTTGAGAGTAAATACAGAAAATATGAAAGCTCCAGGTGAAACTCAGGCTTTTCAAATACAAATGAAAGTTTTAGCTTGGTTCTAATGGGGTCTTCATCCTAGAAATAGTGATTAGGGCAGGAAATTTTGTAGGAATAATAGCCTTTGAATAATATAAATGCTTTGAGTCTGATTCTATTTATTAGTGCAAATTCAATGTTAATAAGGTCCATCTACACACTGACATGACAAAAGAATCTCTGTCACATATGGGGTTTGACTTGAGGTGATCTAGTCTTGGAATAGAGCTAAAAACCTTTATGATTGTACTGCTATAGTTACACCTGAACTCATTATCTCTGCTGAAAGGCAGAGATGATTGCATTAGTTATTTCAAAACACTCTCTTGGTGTTTTGTCTTTGAGGTCTGAGTTAGAACTGCAGACTCACAGAAGTATTTACCATGCTCAGTTATTTCAGAGCTTTTTTTACCAATGACTTCACCTCTGTTGCCCTATGCAGGTACATCTAACAATGGCTCAGCTTATTGTGACTGGTATGGTGGAATCACCCTGATATGACTTATGCTGCAGGAGGTAGGAATTTTGATATTTGTTTAGTTGCAATCAGGACATAGTAATGGTAATTTCGTAGCAATTTCTCCTTTATTCACATCATTCAACACAGGACTAACCCCAACTCAATGGAGGAAACTCAGTGGATGCACATGAGAAGCAGAGCCTATGAGAAATAAATGACTTGTTGTTAGGTAAAAATAAAGCTATTTAGAAATTCCTAAAGGCATTGACACACAGTCATGAATTCAAATGGAAAGCTGTCAAGCAAAAGAACAACCACAAGTCTTGGTCTCTATGTAAATAGCAATTACTTGAATACAGGATTTCTATAAAGCAACAACTCTCTGTATTTTTCATAGTTCTTTTCCTCAGAAAATATATATATATACCTTCCAGAGAAACATTTTTCTTATCAAGATTTAAGGCAAGCAACTATACCTTTTAATGCGATGTTACCTGTGCAATGAACAAAGATATTCTTCACCTGACAAGACCCTTTCAAATTGTCTTTTCCTTTTCACTATTAAGACTTGTATTTTTATCACTAGGTCTTGTCTGCTGCTTCAGAGCACTGTGAGACATACATTTACCTATATCTTATTAAAAGTATTTGAAAATGAAGGTAGATGGAAGACCAATTCTTTGATCATTTGCAATGCTGAAATCCCAATTCCATGTGGTACTTCAAGTAAAATCAGGCAACTTTGGAAATTCAGCTGAAATCCATATATTTCAAAGAATTTGATAATTTTCTCAAATGTTTTGTCTTTTCCCATAAATTCCCTGCAGAATAAAAGAAACATATGTTTCGCCTTATTCTACATGGACAGAAGGTAGACACCAATAGGTAGGGTAATCCAAGACTTTTTAGAGTTTTCAGAATTATTCTGGAAAAAAACAAAATATTCCCCTCCAAATATATTTATACGAAATTATATTTAATAATGTATCTAGGTATATATGTGTATGCATATACATACAGGTATGTATATGTGTAGAATTTAGACTACGTAAGTATTCATAAATACCTTCATTAACATGAACAAAGTCTGTATTGTTCATCTCAAAACCTAAGGAACTGGCTTGCTTTTAAAACTGCAGATAAAAATGCAAATTGAGCTGCACTTAACTTTTTGTAGTGCTTCATTTTGTGCAGTTCTAAGCAGTTACTGGTCAGACAACAAATGCAGCAGAATGTTGTTGCACACTTTAGTACTAAATGATTCCTGACCTCCATGCTATTGTGACTGAGCTAACAACATTTGTGGGATTTTTTTTTGCTTATCCTTTTTGAGCTGGTTTAGAGGGGGAAGAATTCAGAGGTTTATTATCAAGCTTTCTCAGGATGCTAAGGTGAGAAGCACTGCTTTCAATGGCACTGTTTCGTGGTTGGGCATCCCATCTAACTTAGTTTTCTAAACTCTTTTCAGAGAAAAACCTCTATTCTCTCTGCATCTATTCCCATTACCCAGAGGGGTAAGTCCTCTGGGCCAAGTCTTTCCTTTCTTTCTGGTATTTACACTGGGTATGGCTAACTAACAGCCTCGTGATTTCCCTATGACCTGGGTCTCCCTTGAAGCTGTAAACCCTCCATTGCAAAGCATGCATGTGCCTGGAAGACAAGGAGGGATATTTTTTAGTCTGCCAGTGATGTTTTTAAAGCCTCATGCTCAGGTTTGTGTTGCATGCCTTTGAACTGTCCTGACGTGGAAATAGCTGTGTGTGGACTATGGGATCAGTGTTGAGGAACCAGTTGAGTGCAAAAGGCAAGCCTGGTTTACCCACCTCTAGGATGCAAGATTTACGGAAAACCCAACGTAGAACCATATCCTGGCCTCTATTTTGGTAGAATAACTTACTTTATTTAAATAATAACAAAAAACCCCAATATTGTGGGAATACAGTTTCAAATACAGTGTACGATCAAGGAGCAAACAAGGGATGTGTTTTGTTTAGCACCATGGCTGTATCTGTATCTGTATTCTATTGCAAGATGGGATAAATCATGCACGAGGTGTCCAGCTCTTCTGAACATAGCGAAAACCCATACAATAGTTTTAAAGAGAGTATATTCTTGGTGGCTGAAGTTCAGTGAGCTTAATCCCACCCAGTGTTTTCGCACACATAGCAGCTGTTATGAAAACCTCACTCCACTCAAATCTACCTGCTTGTGCAGCTCAGCTGTAATCAGTTCAGCTAGCAGCTGCAGAAGAGGCTCAGTCTCCAGGTCATTAACCTCCCAGCAGTACATCCAGGAGTGGAAATGCTGCAGAAAGTGCTTACTGGAAAGTTTACCTTTCTGCTGCCACTAGCCACACCACTGCTCCTCATCCCTGTTGCTCACACAAACCAAATTCAACACATTTCACTAGCCATAAATAAAGATATATGAAGTTTTGTTCTTATTCCCTGTGGTCTCTTACTGTGCCTCATTTCTTGGAGGCTCTAACTTGTGGAATCAGTGATTTGGATACCAGTCCATTTTGTAATCCACAACACCTCGTGGCCCATTAAGGGAGCAACAGGCTGTGGCCAAGAGGTCATTGGAGCATCTCACTATTTCCCATTTGAAACGCTCCTTGCTTTGCCTGTTGTTAATCAGCAGAAAAACTTGCTGTCTCAAAATGAAACCCATGGCTGTAAAGTAAATCCTCAAACACTGAATGCAATGGCAAAAGGAAAAAAAGGAACCCAAACATTTATGATAATCTTCTGGGATTTTATTTGTTTATTTATTTCTTAATGGCAGACTGTACAGAGTAGTTTAAAAATTTAGACTGAGGAGAGAATCACATTTTAATTGAATTATTTAAAATGTGCAATTTGTCATGTAGTAGTAATTTTAATTACTTAATAAATTGCTTTGGTGTCATGTTGGAATCTCATTTTGAGTACCATATTTCTTTAAAATGTCTAAATTGATTAATATTAAAATGTAAATGTTCAAATTAAGCAATTCTTTAACCAGTTAATGAATTAATGTAAACTTAGAAATAATGAAAATGAATGTCAGCTAAACAGCATTAGAGTCTGACCCCGAATTCTTCATGGTCAATATCTTATTATTACTAAAAACTTCCTGGAAATGAATATGAGTTTGCATATTCAAGGATTGAAAGCTATCTACTCTATGTGCTTCCTTAGTTCTGAGTTCTGTGTCTGAGAAAACATGAAAATAAGTTGAAATATTTGGCGTTAATTGAAGAACTCCAGCTTTGCAGGTAGGAGTGTTTAAAAAGTGATGAGGAATCTGAATTATTTTTGCATGTATCATTGTTTAAATGGAAATAATTATGTTTGCAGACATTTGGTAATAGTGTCTGAGTTGTTTCTTGGGAGGACATTACAAATATTCATGGCTTGTAAAGATAAAATTTACCATCACCTAATTTGATTTTTCTTTATAGCTAAAGCTAGATACAAGCAACATAATCTAGTTTTAAACCCAATAAATATTTCATTTTGTGAAGAAGAAATAAACATGAAACACTGATATGTTCACCTGCAGTAAGTAAACTCAGAGTAAAGAAGCAAAAATCCAGAACTGCAATTTCCAAATCTAACGTCTAACATCTAACTCATGGCATTATACTGAAGTTCTCTACAAAGGAGTTGAGCAAATTGAATGTACAATGAAAGTGGCCTTAAGCAACTACCTAGGGGAAGAAATTGATTGCCTAATTTTAACTAAAAGTCAAACAAATTAGTACTGAAATCCTTAGGGACACTTAATGATCACATGGGGGTTGGGGTTACTTATTGGTAGCAAGAGAAGATTTAGAGCATTTCCAAGCTTTCACTGTTTTTCCATTATATGAAGAACATTTGTTTTATCTCTATTAAGCTTCAGATCTCATAGCATTAATCAGCTTCCACTTAACTAGTAATTAAGAGACAGAACAGTACAGCACAATCTAAAAGTCAGAGGGCTCTCTGTTTCTCACCTTGCTTCATTTTTTTATAGCTGAAAACATCCTTGATTCATGCCGAGGCAAGAACATAGCACAGGTGTAAATGAGGCTGTGCTGTTGGCAGTAACAGAGAGCTTTTTTTCATCAGGGAGCTTATCACTATTCAAAAGAAAATGCTCTTAGCACAAAACAAAACAAAACAAAAGAAAACAAAACAAAACAAAACAAAACAAAAAAGAAAGAGAAAGAAAAAGAAAAAGAAAAAAAAAAAGAGGTTGAGGTAAACTGCTGAAGATACTCTCTGACATCTAGACCAACTATTCTCATTAAGACAGCTTTCTTCCATCCTGTTCTTTGTCAGGGTTGTTAGTCCTGTGGCAATTCAATTGCCAGTAAGTCTGCAGGTGGCACCAATCTGGGAGGACAGTGAGCAAATAGAGAGACTCAAGCTGTGGAGTGACCTGGTGGCAGCTGGGGCTGCAGGCAACGTCTGGGAGATTCTGTACCAATAAACATCTGTCTAAATACTCATGAGGAACTTGATATATGAACATCTGAGCATCTGTGGTACTATGGGGTAAGGTGTACAGAATGAGGGGGCTAATTGGTTTCTATTTCTGCCTTAAAGAAATCTAGAGTTAATGGCATCATTGCTTCCAACCTCCTCCTAGCTACTACACTTCACCTCAGGTGAAAAATAACAGCAACAAAAAAACCCCACACTGATGCCTTGAAATTGTCTTTCCAGGTCTGATGATTCTATTATCTTGGGAAATGTGTTGCCAGCCTAATCTTATGTTTGTCAGGTCTTTCTGTTCAAACGTGGTTCTTCCCACAGTCTGATAATATGTTGTTGTTATTTTTACTTTCCTACAACTCTGTCTTTCTGTCTAAAAGGCATTTCTAAACAAATCATGTCTTCCTTCATCTGAAATTCTCTGCCACAATCCACTATTTACAGTCACCTGACAAGTAGTTGGCTCTCTCTCTGTGAGGCAAACAGTAAATATGTAGCTCCTTCATCCTAGAAAAAAAAAAAAAAAAAGAAAGCAAGTATTGGGCCAGGACAGAGCAAAAAACCTCTATTTTGTTCCTCTTCCTGAAATATTTTTTGTGAGTTTTGGTAAATCTTGTAAATACGTTAAGTTTTGGATTTCCCTGGGGAAAGACTACACGTACATATACTGATTCATGTATAGACTGGGTATGATTGGATGCACATATATCCAATTGTGTATCTGGTCAAATTTTGCTTCAAGGAATATATTTCATAGTACCTGAGTTAATAATTTTGGAGTACCTTAGAGTGTTTATAACTTGTGTGAAAATCAAAATTTACCCTACTGTTGCATGACAACACTGTGGAATAGAGAATAAGACAGTAGAGGGGAGTCATGAGCTTAGAGAAAGGAAAACTGGGACATATGAAACCCGAGACTCTCCTTAACTAACAGTTTGTCCAAGACAGAAAGTTTGTTACTCTGTCTGCTTCACTAAGGAGAGCAAGTAAACCGCTGGGTTTAATGCCCTCCAGTAGAGTTAAGTGATATATCTGAGGTTTTACCTTTCTTAATTGCAAAAATGTCTGGCAGATCAGGGGAAAATAGCATTAGGAACACATACATGGCTCCTTCGTGTGCAATTCCCTACTTTGTTGTATCCTCCTCTACAACCTTAGGGAGGTGAGTCATAGCATTCACATTTTTAGAGCCACTTCAGAAACTTTTCTAGTACTTCAGATCCCCTGAGCTTGGAAAAAGTTCATGTTTAGAAGTACATAACTAATTCATTCAAGTTTAGTTTATTGCCTTTCTCTTTCTGCATACAATTAGTTGAAGCAATATAAAAATATGACTACCTATATAGAGAGATAGATACTCCATATAGATTACTTATAAAGAGTGATTCTAGTTCCTGAAAGGATGCTGATATGGAAGTCAGACCTATGAATCAAGACACTATAGCAGTGAGCCTCTTCTGAATTTCTGTTTAAGCAGGAGACCACATTACGAAATGATTAAGTCACTCAGCTGCGAGTAGGAGCCCAGTGACCTGTCTGCTTAGGATAATCCACAGGTTTTATTTGGAGGTCATTTCACAGCATAAATCATTAGATCAGAGATCTTAAAGTCGTCCTGCCCTTTACAGGGTAGATGAATGACCTCCAGGCTAGCCAACATGGCTAGTTCAGTTCAGCACACATCCTCAGAAGAGGAGCTGGCTCTCTGGACTAAGAGCAGATACAGATAGCCCACACTCAGCCTCCAACAGAGCAAGGTTCAGACCTCTCTCTGTCAGGTGATATTTGGGCTACACAGCCCTGCATAACACCGATGCACCCATGTCTAAATACTCCTGTGTAGTGTGGTCATGTATAAACACCTGAGCTTTGTGGTACTGCAGGAAAAGTCTATATAATCCCAGAGTCATTTAAGTGAGAAAACACATTTAGAGTTGTTGAGTCCAGCCATCAGCCAAGCACTGCCAATCCACCACTGCTCTATGTTCCTCCATGCCCCATCTGGACATCCTTTAAATACCTCCAGGGATGGTGATTCATTCAAATTGCATGTTTGAGCAGCATGCAGTAGCAGATCAAACTGAAATATATACAGAAGAGAGGTGACTAATGGCTTACTCTTGTTGCAACTCTGTTAAAAGAACATGGAATTAATGACATCACTGCTTCCAACGTCCTGACTGCCATATTTGATGTGCAATCAAAAAACCAGCAACAAAAAATAAGAGAAAAAATGTAAAATTTTATACCTTTATAAACTGCCTTTCCCAGTTTGATGTGCCCATCATATATGTAAGAAGCCTAGATACCTAAGATGCACCCAAAGGAATCACTCTGCTAGGGGCTTCTATTCCCTTTTGCTACTAAAACTCTTATGCTGATTGTCAAAAGCGTGAATCTTGACTTTATCCCATTACATCTCTTTACTTTGCAGTCCTTAATAAGTAAAGAAGATATAACTGTACTTTCTTAAAGAACCAAGTTTTACTATATTTTTAAAAGTTCTTTTTTTATTGCTTTTTTGTGTGTTTTATTTTGTTGCTTCTTCTGTGTTTTTATTATTTTTTCTTCCTAGTAAATTACTACTAATACCACACTGGTAAAAAAACATTACATGCAATCAAGCACAAGCTGGTTTAAAAAATAGATTTATGCTAAAAACACATCTTTTAAAATAAGCAATTCATTGCTCTAATCAGTTTTTCTTTCAGATTTTCTACCCTTTACCATTAAAATAAGCAAGATTACTAAAGTGCATAAGCTTAGTCATTAGCAGATTGCTAAGATGCTGCATTGATTGACATCTGTCTTTGTCTATATTAGCAGCTTAATCTGCTGGTATGGCCAATCAAAACAAAAATAGGTTGATTATTTGGTGAGTGCTTAGCTTGAACACGTAATTTAACCTGCCTGTATAATCAGAACACTGATATACTTTTAGAGATCACCCGATAGAAGCAAAGAGTTCTGAAGGCTTTCAAATTATTGTGCCATTGGGTTTGAAGCAGGTATGTGAGGTGAAACTCACGGCAAAAACCTGTCACTATTTTGTTCCTAACCAATAACTGCAATTCATTGTGTATGTATCTACATAAAACACCTTGAAAGAGGATGTGAAGTTTAGTTTTGTTCCATAAGTTTTCCAATTGCTCTTCCTCCAAGAAAAAGAAAAAGGAGGAAGAAAGGGAATTTAATTCAAGTTTAGTTTGCCTTCAGAGTGATTCCTTGGAGCTACCTTATTGTGCTTGTATTTTCAATTCCAACCAAAATGACCTTACATTTTGTAAACAAGGCCTTTGAAGAAAGAAAGCAGTGTTTTCATGCTAGTTCACTGCCAGCTGTGCTGCCTTTCATCTTTTTTCTATTACAGAGCTTTTACAAAGGAAAACACAACAGTAGAGTATTTATAATTAACAGTACACCTTGACCTGCATTTCATGGTTAAAATATTTAAATCAGCAGCATGTCAGATACAAGTGAACAATGCTGCAGTAAATTAGGAGCAGCAAACCTTTTCAAAAAGCCTGCAAAACCTTTTCACAAAAGTAGCATGATAAAAACACTTGAGCCTTGAGTTCTTAAACCAAAATATATGTAATACTCTTAAAATGCCTTTAAATGAAACTTAATTTAGTATAGTAGTAAAATCTCTTTCCATTAGTGTTCCATGTTTCATCTAACAACTGCAAATGTGTAGAAAGCATTGGTTGATTAAACTTTAGGAAACTGTCAGTATACTGCTGCACTGATATAAATTGAGGTGATGAGCACAGGGTTACATGCAGGCTGAATATAGTGTACACAGCTACTATTTTTTTACTTAAGCCACTGAAACTGACCTATGCGCTGATGTATAATCTAAGCCACTCTCTCTTCCCAAAATTCTTTTGCTTAACCCTCAAAGAATATCTCCCAAAAATGTTAACGCTTTCCTTCACATTTGCAGAACCTGAGTATAGATATGTGGCAAATTTCCACAACTGTATTAATTTGTGGATACTTAAACAACATACAGTTTATAATATATTAATCGGGGGGGGGGTTGAAGAGAATGTTTGATTGCTGAACAATTAATGTCAACAAGATTCCAAGAATGTCACTGTTCTATCCACAGCTGGTATTACAAGGAGATCACTAAAAAATTAATGTCAAGGTAGTATCAAACTGATAAGTACAATCAATGATCCTTACCTAGATCATTGCTTGACCTGGGAATAGTTTTAGACTGAATGAGAGTTGGTTTGGATATTAGTACGAAATGTCTTACTGTGAGGAGGTGAGGCACAGTTTGTGGATGCCCCATCCCTGGAAGTGTTCAAAGCCAGGTTGGAAGGGGTTCTGAGCACAAAGGAAAGGAGCCCCACCCATGGTGGGGGCGATGGACCTAGATGATCACTAAGGTCCCTTCCAAAACATTCTTTGCTTCTATGATTCTGATTTAAGCATCAGAGTAAATCCATTTAGATAAAAAAGTGAAAGGAAATTAGGTGAAACCAACAGGTATTAATCTGTATTTATTTTGTGAGAGTAAAATTGATAAACTATAAATCAATTAATCATTTAAATGTACATACTTGAACCCACAGATTCTTGGATCTAATGCTTTTTAACTAGTTCTACTGAATAAATTGCCATAGTGTGAAATCTAAAATTGTGTGTCTTTCCCAACTAAATTCATGGAGGTAACTAAGCATTTCATGGCTAAAGAAGTAATTTGTCATACTAATGAAATATTCCTTTTAAAAAAATCTATATACAGCCTATTCTGCTGTTGAATAATTTATGTGGACAACAGTGCTCCTTGAAAAAGAATTCTTATTACCATTGTAAAGGAAAGGTAGTACACAATATTTCTGACCACATATCCTATTGTGATGCTAAGAGCACTTCATTGCATGATTGAAAGACTTTTACCCCTAACTACAGTAATGTGACAATAACAAAGTATTGCCCATTTAGGAAAAAAAAAATACATTTTACTTTTCCTGAAGGTTTAAGTTTCTGATCTATGTGTTCCAATCATAATCGCAGGTTGAGTCTGCTTATCCTTGGATATTTGGATATCCTTGGAAGTGCCAAAGAAAGGAAAATAAAATCAAAACTTAAACTGGAAAGGTCATCTTGAAATCACCTGATAAACCTACTTCCAAAGCCAGTCAGATTAGTTCCTCTTGAATATCTGAAGATGTTCAAGACCAGGTTGATACAGTTCTGAGCAACCTGGTCTACTGAAAGGTGTCCCTGCCCGTGTTGGGGAGTTGGGAGTAGAAAACTTTTGAGATCCCTTCCAGCTCAACCCAATCTATGATTTGTGTTCTATGATTTGTGTTCTATGATTTGAGTCTATGATTCTTTCAAAGCTGGATCTCAATTTAAAATTAGGTTGTTCTATTGTAGACTTGTCCAGTGAGTGTTGAGTATCTGCAAGAATTAAGGTTTTTCAAGCTGTGTAATCAGTGATGGAAGAGAGACACTTTCAAGGCCAATATATCTTCCTCAAAATCTGACGTGCTCTTTAGAGTTGTTTGTGGACATAAAAATATGGTATCTTTTGATTTCTTAGAAAGTTGTGACTTCTAATTTTACCTTTTTACTTTTCTCCTCTTCCAGTGTTGTTGGAAGGCTACTAGAAAAGACATCTCTTGCTTAGCATCTGTTTCTGGTGATATCTTACATTTGAGGTTTTCCTTAGAACAGGATAGGGCTGAACAATAAATCTTAAAGAATGATGTACACCCTTCAAAGAAAAAATGTATTTTATTGGGGTCAACATTATGAAAGCTACTATCAAGCAGTATATTTGGATTAATTTTTTTTTACAGGGCCTTGTGAAGCAGTTCTATGGGTCTTGACAAAAGAATGTGATATTGATGGAGTAGTGAAATCCCTTCATATTGTTGACCTGGGAAACGAGAGCAGGTTGCATAACTGGTGTATTTTTTTCAGAGGCTTTATGGTTAGTTCAGCATTATTCTGTAGTGTTGTTTTATTTTTTTCAACCCAAATATTCTGAATTAGCTTCTAAATGTAAATAAGAAATGTTGTGGGGTACAGAAAGGAGATATATGAACAAGACAAATCCCCCTACTTTGACCTACCACTGCAACTGTAAGGACAGTTTCATGGTCAGTCAAGTTCAAAGTGTCTTCTTTCAAATCACAATATTAACTGAAATAATATTAACTGTTCCTTGGCTGTTATGCAAACCATCTATTTATTGCTCATCACAGTTAATATAAGATGTTGCTCCTGAAAAAAATATGCATACTGTATTGTTAATTTCCAAGACAAGGTTTCAGTTTAAATTAATAATTTTCAGTTTTCTTGATCTTCAGCTTTACTGCTGCTTTTCCATTGCTAACATTACCATTTGATTTGATTATGTGGGTCAGAACATCACTGGATGCAAACCACTCTACAACTGATGTGCTGGAGCTATTTAATGACCTACAAAATAGGAACTCAAAATATGGAGTTCATGTTATTTGACACTGAGAAATAGTTTTGAGTTGTGACATCATAGTATTATATTGGAGGCACTTTTAGATTAGTTTCACAACTTCCTTTAGATTTAGGACTTTGAAAGTCCTACAGATTTTATTGTCTTCCTGACTATGATAGCTGTTTTTTTCATTACTTCCAAATACTAGGTTTTCAGGAAATATATAATCCTATCAGCTTTTATTAATCACCTAGGTTTAGATCTTGTAAGAACTTGAAAAGATTTAAGAAGAAAGCCTGATGACAATGCAGATGTGCACTTGAAGAAATTATGATTTCCTAATTCCTAGGCTCATGATAAGGTCACTGGATATCTTCTTCATTGGAAACATAAACAATCTATTCAATTTATTCTTTATCAACTTAATTTTGTAAGATTTCAAGAGAAATAGTTGTCATTTTGTGTTTTGTATCCTACTAGTAAATAAAATTCTCCAATTATGAGTAAAATATTATAAGACAACATTTTTTGAGGATTTTTCTTTTTTTTTTTTTTTTTTTTTTTAGAATATGGTACTATAAAGGTAGCTTGCTTCTTAGAGACTGTGAATAAGATTTAATGTCCAACTTAATGATTCTTAAAATCTGACTTACACTATAACAAGATATTAATGTCGTTCAACAAGTCAGAACAAAACACAATAGTTTTAGAAACAAGTCCTTTGCTTTGTTTTGTGAGTTCCCCAGAATTTCTGATGATTTTCTCTTTGGTATAAAGGCACACCAGTATTACCATCCCTAATGCAGAATTGGTCTTTGTCATGAATGTATGGAACATTCTAGAAGTCACAGTCAGGAAGAGGAGGAATTCCACTAAACATTTTTGGGGTGGGGGCACAGGACTAACACCTACATTTTATTAATTCAGTTAAAGGTGCATTTTATGCATAGAATAGGTGATTATTTGTGATCTCTAGATTCAGGATTCTCAGATTCAGAGTCCATTCTTCTAGAAGGTAATGGATTTATCACTCTCTTCTGTATTTTCTTACCCTGTGTGGATACAAGAATTTGCCAACTACCTTCCTTATAGAAGACAGTAAGTCTTCTTTTGAGCTCAAAGCTCATGAAAGGTGGGATAAAATCACAAAAATCATGATGCAAATATATTTGGCACTTTCTGTGTTCTCATGTGCTACACAATCCTAAAATCCCAATTTTATGACTCAACAATGTTCTTATGTCTACTGCATGCTAGGCAATGTGTTTTTCTGGCACTGAGCTAAAAGATAGACTAGAAATCCTCACAAAGGTGAGAACGTGGTGTGGGAGTCCACTTTCTACAGAAACCAAAGATTCACCAGCAGATCTCAGGAAATACTTAACTCTCAGTAGAATACTCTGTTTTACTGCTCTAAGGTCACTATGTAATGTTTGCTAAGAAACAGGATAGTTTTCCTCTGTTTTAACATTATGAACATCACAAACAAAACAGACAAACAAAAAAATTCTTATTGTCTGTTTGGAATTCAAAGGAAAGTTATAATATTAGAAGAAGTATCAGTTGTTAGTGTTCAAATTGTATTAGATAAGTTTGTAATAGATTCCTTTATACAATGCAGAATCTCTCCAGCAATCATATTTCAAGTCAAAATTCACTTACAAACTGAAATGAAACATATTAGACTCATACTGAATTAAAAACTATAAATTTCCCTATACTTCTGAGAATGGCTCTTGGGAAATCTCAAGGAATTTTCTTTTCCTCGCCTTTGAGATCTTTTCTCCTGATAAAATGTCACTGAGTTTTCTGTTACCACGACAGGGCCTTGACAAGGAGTTGAGAGGTTTTCCTTCAGTTCAGTAGAGGGCTCCAGAATATACACAAGCTGGGGAGCTTCCATCTTCATCACCTCCACAGTGCAATGGAGTGGTTAAATTCCCTGCTGCAAGCTAATTACACTCCTCTATTGCACAGAACACTTGTCTTCCCATAATTAATTATGAGTTAGAAAAAAAAAATGCCCTTTTGTTGCTTTTAATGAATTAATCCTTCATGAAAAGAATTTCTGTGACATAATAACAAAAGGACATTTGTTCACTGTCCTCATCACCACACACCATAGTACATAAATGGCCTCGTGTGGGGACTCTCTTTGTCTCCTCTGTCCAAGAACACACTTTTTTGCAGACATGTCATGGGAGTAATAATACCCCCAATTGCTTTACAGGCAGATAAGACTGTCTAGATCATTATAACAAAAAACTACAGAGGAAAGAGTCCAGTGTTTTGATAGTAATTCTCTCTCTAAAATCAAAGGAACAGTTCTATTAAATGGATTTTTCTTCAGACATAAAAAGCCCACACTGCCCTACTTAATCTAGTCATTTGAAACACAGCTTAGATAAATCTATTTGACTAAATGAAGAAAGTCAATCTCTGTTTGATTGCTCATCCAAGGTGTAGAAAAGGAATCCATTATGTCACAAGATTGAGTAACTCAAGATGTGCTTTGTAAGATTAATGGATACTCTGTCAAATGTGTATTTAACCGGGTTGCACCAAAGAGCCTGAATATAGCTAGAATATCTGGCATTTTTCTAAAGCTGACATAGGATGAAATTCTCTAATATTGTGCATAGTAGCTGCACTTCTTTAACTCTTCATGGAGGTTGACTAGATCATCAAAGCTTAGTAGACAAATGTTTACATTACCAGCGAGCTTCCACAAGCTTTAATATGCTTTGTATCAGGGAAAATCACAGAATCATAAAATGATTTGGTTTGAAAAGGACCTTAAAGATCATCTGTGTCTCCACAGCAGGGACTCCTTGCCCTGGACCAGGTTTCTCAAAGCCCCATCCAACCTGGACTTGAACGCTACCAGGGATGGGGCATCCACAGCTTCTCTGGGCAACCTGTGCCATGCCTCACCACCCTCACAGGGAAGAATTTCCTCTTAATATCTTATTTTAATCTATCTTCCTTCACTTTAAAACCATTACCCCTTGTCTTATCACTGTACTGATTTTAATTTAAGAGTGGGTGTTATATTACCTACAGAAGATCAAAACTCCAGGCGGATCTCCTGCTGCAGCAGCATGCAGATGTTCTGTGAATTAACACCACAACACCAGAGATGGTGGGAGAATCTAAAAGATTAATCACCTTAAATTCCTTCAGTAAAATCACATCTGTTGCTGCAACAGATATAGCAGGCATTGCAAAACTTGTTTGTATTCATAATGCTGATTTTTATGACAAGATGTTGGCTCACACAGCATTTATCTCACCCTATGACATTTTCTCTTGCATTCTTATTCATCTTCTCTTGAGAAATGTATATAATTTATTGCATTTTAATTTCCTTAGACTTAAGTTTATAAGAAAAGGTGGTATGAAGGGACTTAAATAGTTGAAAATTTTGAAGTGTATTTTGGATGAAAATCCAGAACTCATGCTACCAGTAATAATATTGTATTTAAAGTCATGTCTATTAAGAAGTTGACACATTTTCTCTTCATTCCTTTCATAATTTTCAACAGCTGTCCTTTACCCTTTGAGATAATTAAATATTTTTCATAAGCACTGAGACCATTATATTCCCCTTTCACTAGTAATAAATGAAATATATTGAAGTTCTACTACTAATAAACTCTTTAATGACAGGAGCCTTTCCACATATCTTTAGATATCTGTTTAGGGCAGCTGCCCAGACTCACCTGTTACTCAGGGGGATGAAATAACACAACCTATTCCATCAGTCAAAAACTTAGGCTGAGATGAAACAGCTTCTCCAAGAATCATCTTTTGTATACAAACTCTGCAGGAGGTCAGGATTATAACTTATTTTAGGTTTCTCAAAAAATATTAAGAAATTTAATATTTTCCATTCCACAAATAATAACCAAAAATCTTACCCGCTTTCTGCAAATGTCTTACAAACAGCTGGCAGAGCACACAGGCTTCTGGTGGGAAACACAGGGCTGGTGCTTGGAATTTGGTTTTGTTAGAAGCTTTTGAAATAATTCCAACAGCTAATCCAGAGCAGGCCTCTATATGTTGAATTTGTCCCTCTTCATTGCAGAGGGAGTTGGACTAGATGGCCTTTGAAGGTGACTACCAACCCAAACCTTTCTGTGACTCTAACATTTCAGATTCTGTAAAAACAGTGTATTTACAGTTAGTTTCATTCCTATATAGTGCTTTGCATCGAGTTATTTTAATTGTTTTATTTTTCCAGTTCCTCTTTCAACATAATTTACTGTAACTTATCCTGGCTTATATATTCATTCTATTAACTCACCAGAAATCAATTATTGTGTTCTGGAATCCTCATTGCCTTATAAAAAACTCCATCATCAACAGGTTATTTTATCTTACTATTTGCTGTCTAAGAGTTATGTATATTAGCACAGGATGGGAAGCACTGCTAAAGCATCTTCCTGCAGAGATGTGCTGTTTCCTTCCACTAACTGTTGAAGAGCTGAACAAACAGTAAGCATAAATTCACTTATGTCTGGCTATTTGGGGTGGAGGTTAAGCACAAAGAAGAACATTATTTATTCACTAATAAGACCAATTACCTCAGCACTTCTAACTCCAGAAGTCCTTCCTCTGCAGGCTGCAACCACTTAGCAACTCCCTAGCACTGGACATACAATACTGGATTCTGAAAAAGAAGAGAGCAGCAGACATAAATAAATTTTATGTCTTCAGGTCCATCAACACCATGATGGACCTGAAGATATTAGAGGTCCTTTATAACATTAATAGTTTTATAATTCTGTGATTCCATGGAGGGCTCTGCTGTTGACCTCCAATGCAGGAGAAATGCAAGCCCCCAAAAGATGTTGTGTATCTTTGCTCACACATCTTGCTGATGCATATTGGTAAGACTCCATCAACATAATAAACAGATGTCCCTGCCTCTACTTGGATAGAATATTAATACTGTTTGGAAGAAATCAAGGAATTCCTAAAAAAGTGAGATATGAAACTAAACCAAAGTAGAAATTTAAGGATGGAATGAGACATAGTACCAAAGTGCAGCTGATGTTTAGGTTAGCACAGGTGTCACCACACCTCACATCAGCTCACTCTGTGCAAGTGCCACATGGTCTTGACATTGCACAAATTGCCAGTCATGTCAAACAGTTCAACAAGTAGGATGTTTGGTCTGGCAAAAGATGGGAAGAACCTACTTACTAGTAAGGTATAGAAGGAGGTTAAAGCTGAAAGAGAGCTAAGGTTGGGGTAAATTTGGATCTGAGATGAAATCCCAAAAGTGGAAAGAGTAAAGGAGGAAAAATATAAGCAGAGGTCAAGAGCTGTGCCTGAATGGAAACAAATGCATAGGAAAGGGCTGAAGCTGAAAAGAATTTATATATTTCAATCAAGATTGGAATACAAGAATGAAATGTGGATCAGTGTTAAGGAGAAGTTTGCACAAAGACTCTTTTATTTACACTCAGCAAATATCTGGAAAACATGGCGAGAAGTGTAACAAAGACTTTGAGAGTTCTGTATATTCTTCAGAACTGCAATGAAATTCATTAGCCCTTCCATAACAGCAATAATTTTAAAACTGGGATTTTATTCTCATAACTGTTTTAAACAATCAAACTCATTAAATACTGCCCCACAGCAATGGAAAATGCTGTTGCATTTTGAATTAATCCTGTTGTCACACATTTTGGTAGGAATTGTGAACATAACATTTCCCTCTTTGAAGTCAGGCAGATTTTTCTTTGACCATCTACTTGAGTGGGAACAAGATGAGGCACAATTATCAATCTCTTCGAGTGTGGGCTCTAATGTAATCCAAACATAGGCAGCCCAGTTTGGCTGCACAGTTTGAGATGCCTTTGGCTTAATTTTCATAATCAAAGCATATTCACAGCATTCCTGTACAAAGCAATGATGACCTCTTTCTAGTTGGGTGGTCATTTTATTAAAACATTGAGTTTATAAGTTCTTGTGAACATATTTCTGGCTGGCTGAAACTTAGAAAAAGCATCTATTCATTGCTTATAGCTAAAAGGAATTTACTGTTAGCCTTCAAGGGAAACCCGCATGTTCTTGGATTCTTAGGTTCGGAGGTTTTGTCTTTCCATTTCTATATTCCCAAAGAAAATAATGCATGTGTTCATTGTTTTGTCAGTGTAAGATTTATAATGCCTTTAACTATTCATTTCCTTGCCATAAAGTACATAGGTTTTGAAAATTATGTGAGAGTGACAACACTGTAGTTTCCTTGGCAACCTTAACTGGTTTTCAAAACAATGCTTTTCATGTTGGGAATAAGCATTGATTTGTACGATCTGGCAGCAAAAAAAAAGAAAAAAAAAGAAAAAAAAAAAGAAGGAAAGAAAGAGAGAGAAAACCTCTTGAGGGAAAAAACCTGGCAACTGAAACAATTGTAAATCAACCTTCCACCACTTAGTGATCTATATGATATGAACTTTAAAGTGCTAAAACTTAAAGAAGAAAACATCTGAAACTGTCAATTTTTTTCCTTTGCTCTGCCTGAAATCCAGAAAAACTGAACTTTTAGATTAGATTCAGTGTTGAACTTAATTTGGCCTTTTTCTTCCTAAACGTGGCTTACTTTGAATTTGAAAATTTGGCTCATGTTTAGACACTAATGAGATGCATACTAAGGAACCATTCTCCTGGTTTTGATGGGGGTTTTTTCCCTATTTTTAAAATCAAACACAATACCTCTGCATTGCAAAAGGGGAAGTTAGGTATGGTGAGGCATGGGATCAGACTCTAAACTAAACGTCTTAGTTTTTAAAACATTTTCTAGGAGCTGATTGGAAAAAGATATGTTATGTTAATCAATATGTATTTTTATCCTTGAGAGCAAGGAGGTGAATTGTTTCTTTTGATGGGGAGGGTTAACAAACTTTTTGATAATCCCCAAACAAAATTTCAAGAATTGGAAAAATAGTTTTTATTCTCCGTTTGGCATCTTCATACAACTCTATGGTGTTTTCTGCATCCTTCTGGTTTTTTAGAGTCTTCAACTACCAGTAATGTAATAGAGAAAAAAAACATCATGGAAATAATATCATTCCAGTAGCATGAAGGGGACAAACATGGTGAAATAATGCCATTCTCTTGCTTTCTGCTCAGAATTAGCCAGGACCCTATAAAAATGCTCAGTGATAGAAGGTGTTTGCATTAGTCGAAAACCTGATTCTCATTTAAAGCAGTTATTCAGTTACAAGGATTGAGCAACAGGAACATAAAAAGCTGTAATGCTGTTGTTTGTGGAAAAACAATGTCATCATTTACCCCTTCAGTCCTCAAACAGCATAGTGATGAGCAGAAAACAGAATCAAAAACTGGGTGAAGGGTTTTGATTTGTAGGGAGCTTGGACATATGAGCTGAAGTTGTTTGGGATGACTCTTTCATAGGAGATGTGAGGTTGAAATCCCTATATAGACAAATAAAGGCATAGCAAAAAGAAAAAAAACAACCACAGAATTTGTACTCTATTTGGTATTCTATCCTGTCCATGTAATACTATAAGTTGGGCATCAGGATTCTGCTAACAAAGATCAAGGAATTGTAGAATATTCTGAGGTGGAAGAGATCAAAAAGAATCATTGAATCCAACTCCTGGCCTTGCACAGGACAACTCTCAGTCTTACAATGTGCCTGAGAGCATTGTCCAAGTGTTTCTTGTACTCTCTCAGGCTTGGTGCTGTGACCACTTCCCTGGGGAGCCTGTTAAGTGCCCAGCCACCCTCTGGGTGAAGAATCTTTTCTCAGTATCCAGCCAACACCCTGTTGACGCAGTTTCAAGCCATCCCTTAGGGTCCTGTCACTGATTGCCACAAAGACCAGTGTCTGCCCCTCCTCTTCCCCTCACAGGAAAATTATAGGTTGCAATGATGTCTCCTCTCAGTCTCCTCTTCTCTAGTCTGAACAGACTAATGACCTCAGCTGTGCCTCATAAATCCTCCCCTCAAGAGCCTTCACTATGTTCTTAGCTCTCCTTTGAATGCTCTCTAGTAGCTCAATGTCTTATATTGTGTTGCCCAACACAGCAGAGGTGGTACTTTTTACTGATGGCAAATGTGGAATTCTTCTTCCATATTAGACCCCTGTGGTTCACACAGCCTGATATGAAATGGACAGAAGAGTTTTAGAACAGGGCTCCTGTAGCAGGGATGGTCTCTCTTTTCTAGAGCTAAGATACTTTTACTAAAGTGTAACATCTTTAAATCTCCTGCCTCATAGTAGTATCTTATGTATCACTTGTGTAAGGAGAATGTAGCTCCATGTCCTTGCAAAGTTTGTTTCAGACATAATTTATTTCTGCCGGCTAAGGTTTCTGACAGAGCTTGATGCATAGCTTTGTGAATGCCATTGCATTGTTACAATCTGAAAGAACCTTCTCCAACATTTGACTCATAACATTAGGAATCCGTCACTGCTATCAAGCAGAGGGTAAACACTGATGACCGAAGTACACAGAGACTCTGTGTGGGGAATGGTATCACATAAGTCATGCATGTGCATGAGCTCTTCACACTCAGAAAAAAACAAAAGAGTTGAAAATTTGCCTCAACTCGGAGCAACACTGCTTAGATTCCTTCTCAGGGTTGGTTTTATGATTGTTTTCCTAAAGTATCTGAAAGATTGCATCCATTTATAAGTGAGTAACCACTTGTTCTTGTCCTGTGACCTTAATCTCTCCCTGCTCTAACAGGCTATTCTTCCTGCTAGGGGTATCCTTCCATCAGATGTATCCTTATATTAGCACATAATTCCACAACAAATATTCACGTGCTGTTTTTACATGCCCTCACATAAATGTAGGTACATGTGCAGAGATCTCAGAGACTGACTATTGTGTTCACTAAGCGTCCTTTACACTATGAGGAAAATCTAAGTAGATCATAAAGTCATCTGGATTACTTCTCCATCCACCTCTAGGCCTACACTCACACACCCAAGTGTATAAGCCTGGCTTTTATATTAAGAATATTTTGGAGCTCTTGAAGGTCTGTACCCTTCTCAAATTTTAAGCATATCTTTAGATGATCTAAAATTAAAAAGAAAAATGTTCTGGCAAGCCCTCCAATGGTGGTTAGTTTATAATATTCTATTACATATTTGTTTCTCATTTTTTTCTGTGTACAAAATAAATACAGGAATATATGCATGCTTTTGTACACATATTCTGACAAGAATGATGTTCTTCTGCCAGCTTTCTATCAGAAAAGGAATGAAAGCTCAAGCATAAAGCCAGTATATCTTTTTTTTCTGTAGTAGATTCATATCCATTTGATGGAAAAAAAGGGGAAAAAATGAAAAGGGGGAAAAAAATGAAAAGGGGAAAAAATGAAAAAGGTCTTGGGAAAATTAGGAAAATTGTAGAGCTTACTACCTATGTCCTCAGAAACAAGAAAGTAATATAATTGTGCTTTTCAAGGCATTCCAGCACTTTTGAGTTGGCATTACATTGTCTAAGCAAATGTAATAAACAGGTAGTGGAATAGACCAGCATGGGGCTTGAGAGTCTGAGTCCTCGAACAGAACAGAAATGCTCATAAAGAGACCTTTTAGAAACAGAGAACACAATTAAGTATGGCATCAGCGATGCTGCAGTTTTAGCAAATGTTCAACACCATTGCTTTGAAGGGAAGAGTTAAATCACCAGAGGGCCTCTGTGGCTCTGATATGATCACACACAAATTGTTCTTTCTGCTCTAGTCTTCCAAGTATCTTGTGGGTAAAAGGAAAAGGTTGTACAAGCTCATATCTGAATCTGCGTCTCTTTCCACTGAAGCTACTGATTCAGAATGCTATCCCCATATGAATGGTAAGGTCTGATTTTATGGCTGTTCATGGTCCCTAAGCATGTGCATAAATGCCAAATCCAGGTCCCAGGCAGCAGAGTCAGACAAAGTGTTTGACAGTTCCATTAAGGTACCTGATTGAATTCTGGGGAGGTACCTCTGGTTATACTGGTTATTTTGTGAGCTATTAAACTAATATCAGTGGTGTCCCTTCATGTTATTGTCCGTGAGGAAATGATTAATGCTGACCTGCTGGCTCTCACTGTCTTCCCTTTGTAGCACACGGTGTTGGAAATCATTAGGGACAGAGTTGTTAAGACATGTTTTATGGAGCTAGCACAACACCTAGAGAATGACTCTCAGCTGTGCTCCGTTTGACAGCAGTGGTGCTGCGTAATGCAGTAGGCAGTCAGGATCTTCAAATGTACAAAACAGTCTGCAATTGTAAAATGTTCAGTTTTGCACTAAATTACATTTTGCTTAGGTTTCTGGTCAATTGTTGGGGCTGTAGTGCATTTGACTCTCTCTTGCTTACCTTAAATTAAACCTTTTACCTGGTTTTAATGGGTAAAAGTAAGAGGTAAGCAGGATTGGTTTTGTTTATTGCAAGCTTGGGATAAAATAATAGCATAGAAGAGAAGAGGAGTATTGTTTAAAGACACTTTTGTGCACTCCTCCATGGTATGATGGTTATGTTCCCCTAGTTAAAATAGGCCCTGGGTTCCCACAAAATTTGCTTGATTGCAAGGCTGCAGCAAAGGACTGGAGTATCAGCTTACACTGATCTTATGTTGCATCTTTTTTACTCCTCCACACAGCAAAACCCCCTTGTCCTCTGCTCAATATCTGTTGTTGGAGAAAGGAGTGGAGGATCCGCGCTCATACCTTTGTAGCAAAACAACTGTTTTCTTACCTGGTGGTTAAGAGATTTGGAAAGTTTCTTATTTCATTCTAACAGCATCAGTTCTGAGAAAACATTGTTACATATTTTGTAGCGCTTGGCTGGTTCATGTTTTTTGCTTGGAAGCAAATACAGGATAAATGAGCCTGTGGTCCTCCTGCTTTTTTGGAGAATATTTACTGAGCCAGAGGGGGGGCGGCGGGGAAAAAGTGCAGTGTCATGGATGTACAGTTAAGATACATCAAAGGAAGGCCCCCAGACTTTGTTCTTTCTTTCTCTCTTCATATTTCTTCCTTTGTGTTTCCTAGTGCAGGTGTGACTAGCAATTCTCAAGGACCTGACTACTTTCTTTATGGTGTACCAATTCTGGGAGCACAGATATTTAGATGCAGTTGCTAAAACATCACTTCCATATCCTTAAATCTTATTTCCACAGAACATGAGAATGTTGATAGGATGAGGTACTTGGAACATTCCAGAGCATCTATGCAGACTGGATTAATGCTCTAGAGAACTATTGACTTTTGCTTTTAAGTTAAAAGCCTCTTTTTAAACTAACAACAAAACAATAACAATGGAAATTAAAAAAAAAAAAATCCTAAACCAAAAAACCAACAAAGCAAAAAACCCCAAGAAAATCAAGGAAAGCTTCTAATGTTATTTGAAGCCCACTATTCAGCTAATAATATGAATCAAGGAAATATTAGGGGCTACAGTCTCCTTTCTGGCACAGAACTTGGATCTCTGTGAGAGAAGGAATATCATGAAGAAGGTTTAATCACTTGATTCAGCATGCAGTTGTCAATCTATATGTCTACTGCCTATTTTACTCTTCTGAAATCATGAGAGCAAAATAATTTATAATTCCTTTTTCTTCCTGAGGCACAGCTTGCTGAGAAAAGACCATAAGCAATTTGCAAGAAAGGAAGTAATTGCATTTCTGAATGTCATCAAGCATCATCTTCAAATGAGATTTCTTAAAAGTATCATATTTTGTGTTTACAACCTCTCTTATTATACATTCTCTGTCTCTTTCTTCTGTATTTGTTTGCCTCCTGAGTTCAGTGGTAGGATCATAATTATATGTGGCAAAACAAGTAATACTCATTATGGTAATTTTAAAACTTATTTTGTGTCTCTGGTTCAGGTTTTTAAAAACCCCTCAGATGTAATTCTCTTCAAATACCATTTCTCACCATTTCTCTTCTTTTTCTCCATTACTAGGAATAAAAAATATAAAAATAAATTTGACATTTCTTATAAATTAATCTGTTAGCTTTTATGTGTTCTTTAATTTCCCATTTATATTTTTTCCTTATTTTTAAAATGTTGTACAGTCATAAATATTTTTTTCCTATGATAGAGCCATGGAATGATATAGAAATTAATTAAAGAAGACAAGACTTTTCTCAAATGTGGAAGATGTATTGAAAGTTTTTCTTTTATATACACTATAAGAAACCTGCAAGTTTCTGCACTCTAAAAGAAGTTTTTCTCAGTTAAAATGAGTTGACCTGATGAAACTTGGCTTTTCAATGACGTTATATCAAATACTGCGTGATCTCTAATTGAAGCCCTTCTCCCAGGTCATTAGAAAAAGTGTTCATCAGAGGAGAATTTGTGGTATCTAGGAATAAATGAATTTACAAAAAGTTTTTCTCTTAATGAGCCCCAAGCCTCTATTCAAATTTCTATTTCATAAAAGTTATGAAATAGGAACTTTGTAATTCTAGAACATTTATGTATATGTCAGATTTCTTTCAGAATAGCCAATAGGTTAAATCTACTTTTTCCTTAGGAAATGCATTAAACATATCCCCTCCACAAACATGCAATCACAGAGTGATTACAGAAGCTTTCTTTTCTGTAGAAATCCAAGCTAAAAAACATAATAGGGGGAGAAGTGTAAGTAGCAATTATATGTAATGAATAGAAAAGCAAAGAACTTGGTACTAATAAGTACAACTCAACATTTAGGAAATGCAGGTAATTGAAATTGTAATCAAGAGTCAAGTATTCCTTTAGAATTTGAATTAAATGCTGAATTGTTGATTTTTATTCTAAAGCAAATTAAATGGACTTGATAAAATACCATGCTCACCGGTAGCACAACATTTGCAGACCATAAGACTGGAGATTTAAAATTTTAATGATACTATAGTAAATTTGTAACATTTGTTGGTCTCATTATTGCCTTTCTGATGAGAAAAAGTTGATATTGTTCATATGGTTTTTGTATTTCACTAGAATTAGATGCCACAATTTAAATCTCATGTATATTTAGCAGAAGGTAATGTACAAGTCTGCAAAGCAGACCTTTTCAATAAGTTGATTTCTGGGCCCTCCCTAGCCCTCCATCCTCTCCAACTTGAGAGAGAGATGTAAATGAAGAAGGAGAAAAAAGATTGACACACAGAGCAACACAATACTTAAGCCAGTGCAGCATGGAGGTATGTTATAATTTGCATGTCAAATTTGGTTGGTGAATAAAGAATGTCATGCCATTTTCTGATCCCACTGCAAAATTCCATGTTTTGACAGCAGAGAGTGCCTTGGACTGGATATGTGCTGGGGTTTAATGCAAGATACAAAGCCTTGCAATTTAGTTTTATGGTTGTAATCCAACTGAGGATGAAGGAGTGAAATTCGATTAAAATCCAGTGATTCTTTAGAGAAAACAAAAAAGAATTTGGCATATGCAAAGCAGGCTTTAGAGGATGAGTACTCAAACTGTAATACATTTGCATAATTTTCACTGATGCCCATCTCTACTTGTGGTTTTTACAAGCAGGTTTCATTAGCAACAAAAATTTTGATCCCTAATGGCAACAGGAATAAGGCTTGAACTAAGGAAAAAGCAAGATACATCTCAAAATTATTCTGCAGGGTAAATATCTCTGCGAATATTGAAATGTCCTGAGTATTAAAAAATTGTCTGAGATGTTTATAAAAGATGGCTAGAATCTCAAGGTGATTTGGATCTTCCATAGCTGATCTCTTGCCTAGAAATGAAAAATGTGAAATTGTGCAAAATTTTCCTCTGATGGCTTCAGATGTGTAAATTGGCAGCTTCTCTCACATGGTCTACCTGTATAAATTTAAAATTTAATCTCACATTTCTTCAGAGACTGGGCCTGATTGCATATCAATATTCATAAATTTCAAGCAATATCCTGAAATGATTATCCATAGAACAAGTGCTATTCCCTGGTATGTAGACATGTTTCAGTGCTGTATTGGGTGGAGCTAACCCAACTGAGGATTGGGTCTCAGATTAAAGTGAAAAAGTATTGTGGCTAATTCTTATGGTTCTTGAGTCTTGTGATATTTCTCTCTTTCTTGGAACCATGGCATGTGGACTTTAGATTTTGACCAGCTCAAGATTAGCTTTCAAATGCAGAATTAGCCATTCTCATTACAGAAAAAGGATGAATGGGGAGACAAAAACTATGCCAAAAAAACCACTCTTTAATTTGTCTTCACAAATTTTTAAATCGGCTCAAAGGAACAAAGAATACAATGTTTGTTGTAATTTTTCATACTTAGCAAGTAACAAAACTTGCAAAAATATGTAAATATACAGTTTACTGATAAAGTTAGTGTATCAATCATAATTATCTGGAATTGCACACAATACTACAAGTGACAGGGTGCCATGAAGACCAGTGGCTTCCCTGGGGTCTGGAATTTTGGACAGAATGGAGCCTCACAGTCAGGACCTGTCCCACCACACTGTCCCAACACAGTCAGCAGGGGGGGCAGCCACGGGCATCAGGCCATGGGGATGGGTACAGGACAAGGAGAGGGCAGGGAATCCACCTGCAGGGAGTTTATTTCTGCCTTCAAATAGTGTCTTCCTTTTTTATAACAAAATTCATTGCTCTCCTCCCTGCATTCTTAAATGTCAACACACATCTAGTCTTTTCAACTGGATTCAACAATTTTCTTTAAATGATGATTCAGTCCTCCCTAATATTGGCAGCATCTTACAGTTTTTCCAGCCAAAAGTTTGTATGAACACTTATCTACTTCTTATCTCTAGGTCATTGGTAAATTAAGTGGAACCAGTCTCAGACTGATGACAGGAGAATACAAATAGTAGCTCTTCTCCAGTCCAATTCATCTCTTTTAACATAAGCCATTGCAGTCTCTTTGTTAGTCAGCTTTTTATGAGACTACTATTCTTATATCAGTGTTCACCACCCTTTCCCTGAGCAGTAATTTCCTATGGAAAACTGCATCTAGTCTTTTGGGTGGCTTTATAGTGATTTTCTGGTTTGGTTTGGTTTTTGGATTTTTTTGTTGGGTTTTTTAATCTGCATGTACTAAATCTACTGCTTCACATAGTCTAAAATACCAGCCCTTAAAAAATACATTTAGTAGATTAGGGTAGCAGCTTTGATAAAACCACATGGATAATTTATTAGCTTTCATTAGTCTCCATGTCCTCAATTTTTCTTTTTTTTTTCAAGAATGGTTATAATACATTGCAAAGCATTTAAGTCAAATTTAGAGTCCTGTAATTGCAGAGAGCACCTTTATTTTCTCTTTTCATGTAGCCCATTATGTTTGCCATTCTTCAGGCAGGGTATTACTCTCTGAATTTACACATTCATTAAAAATCCCTCCTACTGTTACTGTTGTCCTCTGTTAGTTATGAGAGAATATTACCATGCCATCCTCTTGTGCCTCAGATTAGTTTATGCTTTAGATTCACTCAGCTTTGTCTTTTAAGAAAATATTCTCTGAATTGTACATCCAGCACTGCATTTAGAGGGGAGGAAAACTGAGGAGGGAGCCACATAATTAAGCCGGGCAAGAGCAGCACCCTTGCCAGCACTCTTGCCATGCTGGTGCCAGCATGGATTAAATTAAGAACAAGGGAGGGAGATGAAGAACAGTGAAGTTAAGAAGTGGTGGGCTGTGTGAGGTAGCATTGTATTGGAGTGCAGATGGCTGTGCAAAGGGGCTGGTCTTTCCTCTCCACTCAGCCTTGGTGAGACACATCTGGAGAAAGGCCAGCCAAGGGCCTGAAGTTAAAGGACCGACTGTAGTACCTGACATACACAGAGATGTTGAGAAGGTTGGGACTATTCAGCCTGGAGAAAAAGTGGCTTGAGAGGATCTTATCAATGTATATAAACACCTAATGGAGGGAGTAGCAAAGACAGAACCAGGCTCTTCTCAGTGTTAGGTGTCCAGTGCCATGACTAGAATCAAGAGTTACAAAATCAAACACAGGAAATTCCTACCAAATATAAGAAAAAGCCTTTTTTATTGTGAGAGTGGCAAAACACTGAAAAAAAGTCCTTAAGATGTTATGAGTCTTTCCCTCCTAGAGATATTCAAAACCTTACTGCGTCCAGCCCTGAGCAACCCGGTCTAGCTGGCCCTTCCTCCACTGGATTGGGTTAGAAATGATCTTCACAGATCTCTTCAATCTATACTGCTCTGAAACAAAATTCTGTGATGTGCTACTAAATTGATTATATATTTGGGAAAATTCTAACAAGCCTTTTTGTGCTGGAAAAGGCACAAAAGCCCAATTAAACATTTAAGGCTATAGCAAAATGTCACATGAACCACAGGACTATTTTATAAGTAAGTCACCATAAAAATAGACATAAATTTGAAAAATGTCTACTGGAATTGTTAATTTGCAAAAAAAAATGTACAATTAAAACAAAATTTTAGTTTGCTCAGAAAACACTGTAAATAGCCAGTGATACCATAAATGTTATTTGAAAAGCCATCTACAATTGTAAACAAAGCCATTGGAATAAAAAAAAAAACAGTGGATACTCATCTAGCTGTTTTATTTTATATTAATATTTTATTT
>VYXD01002841.1:1034260-1097646 GCA_013397195.1 Hylia prasina
TTTATTTTATTTTATTTTATTTTATTTTATTTTATTTTATTTTATTGTTTTCATGTTTAAACATAAGGCTCCGGTGGGAAAATGACATTTCTATAATGAAAAGCAAACAGAAAAATGGCTTTTCATCTTTTCTGAGATGCATCTAAGCTTGTGTAACATGGCTGTCACATGCAGTGCATGTCATGAATGGTGCAAAGCTGTGAGAAAAATCTCAGTCCTGCTCCAAATGCTTCAGCCCCCTTTCAGTAAACAGCCAGGGCTCTGGCTGTTTGAATTAGCTTTGAATTAACAGCTGAGTGGTCTTTAGTTGCTGAAGCAGAAATCTCCAGACCGTAGTCAAGGCAATGCAGTTATTTGTACTGGCTTTAAAAACATCCACTCCCTGAACTTCTGTAAGGCTGTATCAAGCGATGCCTTTACCCTGTAAGATCAGCTAAAGAATTTTTGTCTTCACATCCACAACCTCTGTCTCTAGTCTGTCTTTGAGTTATCCAGTTTTGAGAAGTTGTGACTGGATCCACAAATAAGATTTTTTTGAGGAAGTTTTGCTTCTCTTACATTTGAGAAGAGTAATTCCCTAAACTCCTAAGAATGGTGTCAGAGATTCCCTGCAAAGCTCACAGACACTTCTGTTTCCCAGAGTCTTCTTCATGTTGCTAATCATGTCATAGCTAGTGCCTAAGTCATAGAATCATAGAATCACAGAGAGAATTGGGCTGGAAGGGACCTTAAAGATCATTTATTTCCAAACCCCCATGATCAGGGAAACCTCCCACTAGAGCAGGGTGCTCAAAGCTCTGACAACTTTTTAAAATCCTAGCAGGAGTAACAAAATATTGCCTAATTTCCAGCCTGCTCCATCAATAATGGCTATTGAATTAATGATATGGGGAATGTGTAAATCTTTAGGGATTCTTTACAGATAAAATAAGGTCATATTAGCGTTTGAAGCCCACATTCTGCTCCTGGATGTGTACTTACATTAAGTAGAGAATAGATCTTTGTTACCTCCATCATAGTATAAATAACCTGATATATTCAGCTCCCTTTCTGAAAAGCTCTGGCTTGCAGCACTTTCAGTAGATAAAAACATACTCATACCAAGGGAATATCAAAGAAAGTACATCTTATCACTCTGAAACACAAGGAACTCATCTATAGTTGAAGAAATAATTTCTACAAGTGTCTCATCATTACCACTTTCTGAAAATCCTTTCTTCTAAAAGAATTATATTCGTAGTTCTAAAGCAGTACATGTATAAAGAGTCTGGGTTAGAGCCCAAAGGAAAGGTGCAGAGCCTTTAGGCTCTGGAAAGGTGAAAGAGAAACCACTAACAAAAAAACAGAATCCAAAGTATTTTCTAGAAAAATGCTTAAGACTTTTGAAAGAAGCATCTTTGTAACTAGGACAACAATTTTCCAGATGCAAAAAACATTGTTAAGATTTTAAATAAACTCTTCAGGTTCTTGACTCCCAGTCTTGTGCTAATTCACACTGACTAGGGAATATCTTATCCAGGTGTCCATACCTTGGTCAGAGCCAAAACAACACAACTATGCCATCTGTATTGATCTACAAAAAGTTTCTGGACTTGAAAGAAATTCCAATCTCTTTAGGCATATGTGTGAAGTGAAAGATCCCGGTGATCCAACATTGCTCTCAGCAATGATGGAGCCAATTAAAATAACTGAATTGCAGTATATAACTCTGCCCTCAGACTTCAATGCGATACTGAGTATGCATGTTCAGAATGGGGCTGACAGTAAAATCTACAAGAGTGATATTTTTTCATCACATTTTATCTTTTTCTTTCTGGCAGCTGTGAGAAATTCATTAAACTTTTCCTCATAAGCAGTGTTCTTCACTTATGCATCATTGAACAAATATAGTTTTAGAACAATCTGGGAATACAGAGCCAGAGTAGTTTAATATTTAGTGGATCAGAAAGAAGAGAGTGAGTTTTGTGCCCAGATGTATGATATGTCAGCAAGAGTAGGGTTTCTGGATTCCACCACAGAGAAAAACACTACAGAGATAGTGGTAAGGAGAGTGCTCTTTCCTATGGGACTCAAAGGAAAAGGCATGATAACAATCAGCTCTTTTCCAATGAAGAGTGCCTATATCATACTTCAAACCAAACATCAAACATCCTACAAAGTAAAAATATTTCATTCTGGGAAATACCAAAAAAAAAAACAAAAAAACCCCACCAAAACCAAAACAAACAAACAAACAACAAACAAACAAAAAAACCCAAACAAAAAAACCCCCACCAAACAACCTCTTTCAGAATTTCTTATTCTTCCTTTTGTTCAATGTGTGTTTATGTGAAGATATTTAAGGATTTCAGGTCAAATTTTTAGCTAGATGAGGTTGACTTAAACCTGAAAGATCAGTATAAAGCAATATCCTTTCTCTCAGCAAGAGAAAAACTCTCACTATATCTCAACATGGTTAGAGGAATTTTTGAGGGATTCTTTAGTGGCTACTGCTGGTCTGAGACTAGCTGTGGGGATCTCCCCAGTGTTATTCAGAGCTATAGACTTAGAAGCTATGTTCTCCCTGGGATTATCTCACAAGGCAGTGCCACCACTCTGCAGTGTTTCTGTCCAAAAACAAACCACCTCTTCTCTCTAGGAGTCTCTTTCAAGTATTGGAATAGGTCATATCATTCCCACCAGTTGTGTTTCATGTTTGACTTACAATGACTGAAGCACTAATACTCTGAACAGACCAGCAAGTATGCAAACATCTCCAAGGGTCAGCTTTTTATCCTGCAAGGATTGGCAGGAGCTTTGGGTTTCCTACAGGTGACATAAGTAAAACTTTATTCTGGGATAATTCCAAAATATAATACTCCAAGGGGAGTAGGAGCCAGCTGAAATCTCAGTTGAGTATTTTGATATCTTGTTCTGTCTCCTTTATCTTAAATCCTGTTTAACTAGCAGCAGCTGCCACTGACATTTCCACTAGGATGGTACAGATGGAGCAGTGACTCAGATCACTGGCTCTGCAGAGCTACGAATAGCTAAAACTGTTGCTGATGAAGATTATCAACAGGGCTGTAGGAAAGGCTCATGTGTGATTGAGGCTTACAATATGTGGAATTCAGATTTTCCACTTGTATTGTTTTCATGAAAGAAATTGCATCTATCTGCTTACGTGTACAACTCCAAACAAGAACAAATTCTTAGTCATCAGATGTTTTGTAATCACAATTTTATCTGTGTTGTGTTTGTTAAGAAGTAGTTAAATCCAAAAGCAAAAATTACATGAAACAAAAAAATTATTATATTTAATGTCACCATTTAATCTGGGAAAAAAAATCCTTTATTGCTTGATGTTCTTGTAGCCTGAAAATGGTTGGGGCTGGGAGAAGCAAAACAAGGTAAATCTGTTAGCTGAGCTTTCTTGTCATTTGGGTCACATCACTGCTTATCATCCTTCATTTTCCCTGGGGAAACAGAGAGTAAACAAGAAGATAACTGCACTGAGTCTTTGTGATAAGGGTTTCAGATGGAAAATATAATCTTTTTTGTGATTCCTTGGTTAAAAGATAGTTTGAGATTGTTCATTTGTTTACAATGAGAGGTGTGTTTATTTGTTTCCTTTAACTTTTTAGGTGCATAGATTTCTTGGGAAAGATACTAAGTAGATTTAAGCAAGTACAGTTTCAATTCATTAGAACACCTGACAGACCCAATACTTTACGAACTTGGATAATCTATACAGCAAAAAATAAGGTTACTTGAAATGGACTCTGTTGTTGCCTGGGACAGAACAGAGTTTGCTAAATTTTATTTACATGTTCAGCAATAATGCATTTTACCCTGATCAGACACCAAGTAAACAACCATCTCACAATCTTCATTCAGAAAAAGAATGCTTTCTGCTCAGAACTTGCACACATACATTCTAGAATATATCTCAGCTCAGAAACAAACGTTGCTAGGGAGCAGTTCAAATTCATTCCTTTCCTTGAATTTTGATAGGACAGATAAAAGTCCAATAAATTGTTAGTTTTGCTGGATTTTGTTTCCATGTAGGAGAGACTGATCTCATTTTTCATACTGAGCACACAACATGTTAAATTAAATAGCTGCTGTGGGGGCAAGTTGAAGTTAATTAGTTAACAAGAGTTAGAGGCTTCTGTAATGGTGACATAAGTTACTGAATGGGACATATCTTTCATATTTGAAAGGAGGAAAGGTGGTTAGTTTTGCTCTATGACTCCCAACTACAGCATCTCATGAGTAGCAGGCTTTATTCCTTTACACATGGAATTAGGTTTTAAGATGAAGTGACTTCCTGGGAAACAATGGTGGGCATGTAAGGTTTCTGAAAGCATTGGAGAATTTGTAAGCTTTTTAGGACTGGGTTTGTTCCAGCTCCAGAGTCAGTATATAACTTAAACCAGCCTCAGCAAACTCCTAGATACAATTTTTTTCTTTTCCCATAAGAAGAAAACAATCATTCCTGAAACCTTGTGCTGGCTTAGAATCTAATTACAAGAAAGGAAAAACAGTAGAGAATGTAATGTGCAATCCATAGCCAAGATTTGAGATCCAGCCCCTGGAAAACCATGAACATATTCCAGCAACATTGTTCCACAAATGTCTTAGTAAATCCTACTAAGCCCAGAGGTGGATGTGCCATCCCTGCAAATGTTCACGATCAGGTCAGACAGGAGATTTGAGCAATCTGATCTAGTGGATGGAATTCCTTCCCACGGCAGGAGAGTTGGAACGAGATTATCTTCGAGATCTCTTCTAAGCCAAGCTTCTCTGTGGTTCTCTTCTAAGCATAGCAGCAGCAGAAGAATGTAACACTGAGTCTGTTGATCAGTATCATTGCAATTTATTGCACTTCAGACACAATCATTTGTAATTTGTTAAGGCAGAAAATGAGAAACATAACCACAATTCTCAGGATTCAGCTCAAAAAATATTTGTTTGTTTTGCCAAATGACTTTTTAAGAAACTGAGCACAAGATTCAGGGACTCAGATGTCCGAATGTATTGGATCAGCATCATTTTCAACATGGACGTGTTAAGTTAACTTGGCAACTGGTTAATCTTACAAACCCAGAGAAAACAAATTGTCTGCCATCTTGATTCAGTTTTCCTGAATTCATTTTTTGCCACCAGGTGTCAGCAAGAATGCACAGACAAGATGCCCCAGAGAGGTCTTCACAGTCTGTACAATAAGAGTCATGTTTCATGGCAGTTCTCATGCTGAAAATATTCTTCATTTTTATTTCCATTACAGGGGGAAAAAAAAATTTAAAAAATTAAAAAAGGAAAGATAAAAAAAAAGAAAAAAGGCTGATATTGCTTACTTTTAACTGGATACTCTACACCAATTTTGTGTAGTGTAAGTATCCTAGAATCATCTATTCTATGTGCCCTAGTATTTCCACCCATCCTCTTCTCTGCCCAACAGTGAAAGGGCTAGGTTATCTCCCTTCAGACTCTAACTTGGAGATGTGGACACTATGAGGAAGGAGGGATCATTTTCACTTGATGTGGATAATAACAGCTGAAAGACTTCTGATCATTGATAACTATCCTGCTTTTTAAAACTCACTGTCCACGTGCCCTTTCAAGGTGTTGATAGCAGCTAGCAGTTATGTCCCAAAATCTCCACTATGACAAGTGGGTCTTTGGTCCTCGATGGAAACAACGTCCTGGGATTGCCCTCCTGAAGGCAGTATCATGAGCTGGATTTCACTCAGGAATTAAGAGAATTCCTTCTGTCTTTCCTTCAAGCATTTGTGCAGCAGACATTTTTAGATCAGAATTTCCTTATTGCAGCTCCAGTGCCCTGATGAAAAAGAAGTGTCTTATTTTCAGCACATTTCTTCCATTACATCATTTCCTATTCCAGGCTTTTTACAGAGGTCACTGTAGCCTTAAGTTCATTGTCATAGGGATGGACCTGAGTTTAGATTTTTGGTTCTGTTTAATGTTAAAACGTGTTTGGAATAAGTACTTTAGGAGGAGAAACCTGAATGAATAAGAAGACAAATATAACATTTGAATGACTATGATAGAACCTTCTTGCTTTTAGTAAAACGCAGGTTTTCTTAAATGAGAGGAACACTTCTTGAAGCCAAGGAGATACAGACTGCAATGATCTGTTTGTAAAGTTTGTTTCAATATTGTATAAATAAATCTTGCACAGGAAAAGAATGTGAAGATGGGGAGAGGTCTTATCATCTATTTGCTCCAAAGAGCTCTGCAAGTCTCCTAGCTGCAACAGGGAAAAGAGCAATATGACTTGTATTGTCATCTCAGGTTTGTCTCCAGTGACTCTCTTAGCAGGTGTCATGACTGTTGTGTTTTTCCTGTTTGTCTTCCTGGTACATTGTATTTATTATTGTTTATAGTCTGTAGATTAGTGATTTGTAGTTTGAGTTTTTTCTGCAGGGTGTATTGACTTCTTTTATAACTTCTGTTTGACTCTTTTACTTTGTTTCCTCCAGCACTGTAAGAGAGGCAACCCTGGAGCTGCAAAGTTTTACATGACCTGCAGGACATCTATTTTTTACATTTCGAGTGCTATGCAGAGACAGTGATACAATTTTAAGGCTTAAAAATCCAGATTTCTGGAAATGATTGGCTCTTTTTGCCAGAGTTCTTTAAAACTTCCAAGTGTCCTATCTCTCCTTTGTCAAATTAGCATCGCTGAAGTTGTCCATCTAAAAACTGTAGTATTTTTAGCATTTCAAGTCCTAAACTACACCTTTCATGTTTCCATTTCATTTATGCAATGTCTGCAAAAAATTCTGTATAAATCTGCTGGAAAATTAAAAGGAAAAAGGATATTTATAATGGTGAATCTCCAAAACAAACAAACCACCCAACCCAATCTTTTACTGGTAGTCTACTGCAATCACTAGGGAACTCTCTTTCAGTCTGCCGATTTAATTTAGCATTGAATATGTGTGCATCCATCTTCCTTTGCAATGCTGTAATGAGACTTGTCTGCAATTTAAAGGATCCTGTTTGCAGTCATGGTCCAAGTTACCACTGTGGTTTACTGACTGAAGAACACATTTTTTCATTTTTTTTCATTTTTTTTCCCTGAAGTATTTACTGAAGCTTGGTGGTGGATTGAGCTGATTAATGCACAGTATCATATCCAGCCCAGAAAGCAGTTAAAAAGGGAGGGCTGTTCCCTGTACCACCTATTGACTTCCCGTGGTTGGGTAAGAGCCATGTTACTGTCATATTTACAGTGATGGAGCTGGAAACATTTGTTGGTTCTGGAAGTACAGCCTGGATAAATAATGTCTATCAGACAGAGAACTGTTGTATCATGTCCTCCCAGACCAGTTCCATTTGGAAATGAACTTCACCATGCAGGCAGACAGGGAAGTAGAATGCACAGTCAGGACTGCTAGAGTTGCTTGACTGAAAATTTCCCTTCTGTTTCTATGTAATGTATCTTTATTGCACAATTTGGAATTGTTTTGCTGCAGTCAGTAATACTTATATATTGCAATCCTTCATTTCCTTCTATATGGACTTTGTTTGGTAAGGGTGTAGTGGAAAACATGAATGAAAAATACAAATCTTTGCTTTTAAGGATCTCCAACAAATCTAATTTTCTCTATGCAATTCTGTTGGACATTTCTATGTTCACTCAGCCAAGTGCATTCTGCCAGCTGCTGAATTTAGCATGTGGAGATCTGACCTGCTGACCCCAGAAGATAACACCTCTTCAAGACACTGCCAAAGCTGGCTTGGTACCACAACCCACTGATTCCAGGATTTTCTTGGCAATGACTCAGCCACTCATCTAAAATAGGATTTGATCCAGCACCCACAGATGTCAATGTAAAGGACTTCCATTAATTCCAGTGGATCCATCTCTTCCTTTTTGAAATTACCTTTGCCCTGAGAGTGGCGCAAGCCCCTGGACAGAGGGGTGCCAAGAAGGACACCAGAGCCACCCTAGCTTTCCCCACACAAAGGAAAAATTCACTATTATCAGGAAAAACCAAAGCAACCTGAGAATTCAAAACCACCCTTTTTTTTTAACTTTCAATTTTAAGCAACTGCAGCACTGCAAATTCCTATTATTGTGCTATATCGTGTCATCTAAATTTCCAAGTGAATAAAGGGTTTCTCTGAATGCAAGTTACTCTCCTTTGAAAAGTGACATGTAGATTATTTACATATTTGAATCCTGTCTCACAAAGAATTTTTACACAAATAATTCACGGATAATAATTCATATTTACTTAAAGAATTATTGCCATTCTTAGGCAAACTGAGTGAAAACAATATTTTGCTAAAACTCCTATTAAACTATCTTGCATCCCCTTCTCATTCTCACTAATTAGTTGAGTATGAATGCAAACAGAAGCTTTCTTCCTTTTTCTCTAATTGAAATTTTATTATAGGCAAACAGAAAGTGAGAAATTAAAAGTAATATATATGCATGTACAAAAGCACTGGAGATCAGTGTCTTGCTCTAAAGAAGTCATTTCTTGCATGAAACATTCTTAACTTTGCAACTCAAGTGTTGGAGCTCTCCATTGAGGCAGCAGTTATGGAGAACTGTCTCTCTTCTAAATAGAATAGGGGATCAAGGTCACAAATGAGGAAAGAAGAATCTGATTAACTTCAGCTGCACCTTTCTGCCATTCTTTTCTCTGGCTACACAGAGACGTCCTCTGATCAATTTTAGCTGTATCACTTAGGTACAAGTTTCCTTTTCACCCTAAATCCTTTTGAGGCTTGAAGAACTGATCTAATTGAAATAGTGTGAAGATCAGGTTTCCTCACTTCCATAGCAGTGACCTCCCAGCCATGGTGATTCGGTAGTGCCCTGTCTAGAAGGTTCTAATTTCCTATAGATCTGTGTAGCACTGAATAGGAAGTTAATCCTGAGGCTTCCTGTAGTGCATTAGGTGATTAACAGAGATGCTCACAGGGCAGTGATGTTTAGGGTTCTATAGGGATTAGGGAACAGAAGGGAACTATATTTCTTAGCTCATCTTTTAGACTCTGCATAATATGAATATAATATTAGCAAGAATAATTTCTTCTTTGCCTTGTAATTACAAACTGACCTTTTTACAACTTCCATGTGTAAATGAGTGAGGCTTTAATGGAACAATATCATGTAAAAGGCTGAAGGGTTTAATTTTAACTATTTAAGTAATCTCAAGACCATCCTCTGTACAGTGACCAGTACGTACAGAATGACCATTATCCATACTGTGAAATATTTTCACACTCTAAACAAGACATTAAGTTGACTTTTGGAATTTGGTCCTTACCTAGGTCAACTCCTTAGCCATTTTAACTCCCCAACTCCCAACTCCCCTCCCACACTTGGCAGGTTATAAGCTGACTTTTTCCAAAACTATATCATTGTTCAGTTTGGCTCTGCTGTGAAACTAAACATAAGATCATGTGAACCAGAACTCCTAATTCTAACTCTTGGCGTGACAGCAGCATAGCGATAATCTTGAGGGAGTCTGTTTCCATGAGATCTTTCATCTTAAATTTTTGATACAAGAAGTCCATGAATTCTAATGTATTCCAGGTAAGCCAAGACCTTTGAGGAATATAAAATGTTTTGCCATGTAAAGATAAATATTATCATTGGTTTCTCTCTAATGTACTAGGAAAAAAGTGCTAGCATAAAGGCAGAGGAATTAAGTAATGTTTACAGTAGAATATTACCTGAATAATTTTTTCCACTATACCATTTAATTCTGAGTTATGGCCAATTCAGAGATGCTAATTCAGAACCTCTGTGATTTACAAATAATCCCTATGTATGGCACCAACAACTCAGAAATTGACTCTGTTATTATAAATTCCGTATTTCTGCTGAAGAGTGAGCAAAAACCACATGTAAAAATAACATACACTTTGGACATGAATGGACTTGAATGTACAAAATTCATGCAGCTAGTCTTCATGATAAACCTAAGCACAGGACAGAGCCACAGAAAGGGGGTTTGTTTTTAATTGGAAAAAGGACTCCCAGAACGTACAGCTTGACTTTGCAACCATGAGAATAAGCACCACAGTGACAGAAATATTGTGTCTGCTGACATTTTATGAAGGTTACAACAACACTCCACTACCTTCTATATGTGTTTCCCTCCTAGCCGTGGATTCCTGTTTTAATTTTAGTTTGCTTTATTGCTTGCTGGTTAGAGCATCAGGCAATACTAAAATTGTTATTAAATGCAATCTGTCTCTTTAATAACAGTTCCAAAATTAAAATCATAAAGTTGATTCATAAACCACAGAAATATATACAGTAGTTCGAGTAGCCTTCTTTCTGGGGCATTATTGAAATGTACCAATTCAATAGACTTCATAGAAATATCTTGCAATTACTGTTGTTGATGGGAACAGGGCACTTGTAATAACCCAGATGCGTGTGTAACGAGTACAATATAAATTTGAAGAATGCTGCCAGCACCATACACACGCTGCCTCTTGCTCAGTGGGCTAAGAGGTGAGAGCATGTTTTTATTAGCCACTGGCCGTCAAGGTAATATCAGAAATGGTCAGGAGAGTCCTGGATTAGGACTGAACATCAAAGTGACCATCAGCCACACTTCTAAAAGCTTATATCCAGATGGGCAATGGCTAAGCTGGAGTGTGCAATATTTATTAAACAGATATTTCAATTATTTACAATTACTGGCAATCTAGAGATATCCAGAAGTATTCAAGCCTTTACCTTTATGACATGTTGCACTGCATGTGTTGGGGATGCCCAGGAGGATGTCTGGGTTTGCTCCTTTTTCTGGGTTTTCCTGTGGCATATGCAAGTAGAGTGTTGGATAGCTGTGCAACAGACCTTAAGGAAATACATTTTGGGGGGATTCTTTTGTCTGGATTCAGCCCAGGCTGTTTATCTTTAGCCCTGTTGGTTGGGAACCTCTTGTGTGGGACAAACTTATTTCATAAACAACCTGTTCTTTTTAATCTCATTAGGAAAATATCATACCCAGACCTCAAGGAAGCCAGCAGCCTGCCAAGTGTAAATAGTTCTCCATCATTCATAGCTGAGTTTGGAATTCCTCAAAGCCTAATAAAAGTCCACAGACTCCCCCAGTTCTTGATTCACAGCTCTGTTAATGGAAGGAGCTGATACAGAGAGAAATGTTGGTGCCACTGTGTCTTTGTTGATGTTAGAAGACTAGCAAACATGAAATAGGATGCAAACTTCAGAAGTGCTTAGCTCTTCCCTGCATTCAAATGTGCATTTTCAGGCAGTTAATTTGAAAACCCATATGCTTAACTGATACAAATCACACTTATTTTCCCATTTCAACCCTCAGCTATGTATCAGCCAGCTGCTTAGGATGCATCTGTATATTTTGGAGAGTTGAAAGAGTCCTGTTATTCCATTTTGCAGGAAGGAAAATAGAAGGAACAAGGGATTTGACCAGGATCAAATAAATTACATCCACACTAGCATATTATGTGTGTCTTTGTATTCCAAAACTGCTTGCAGACTACCTCCTGGGAATGGTTCCTGGCCTATTCTAGTTCCTGAATTGTCTGGAAGCTCTTTAGTAGGAAGGTAATCATGTCAGGGAAGCATCTAACAATTGAACAGTTAAACTGATTTTTCACAGTCATTTTCCAAACAAGCTGAAACAAGTCAGAAACATAAAAATAGTTTGGTGTGATTGATTTTGGAGGTAATGAACATATTTACATCAGACACTGAGGTTATGTTGGCCCAGACCTGTAAATCCATAGACGTTTCAGAGTAAATTTGCAGCACAGATAAGCACCTGGAAGACACTTGGTGTTCAGACTATAGGTAGGTTTTCAGGGTCAGGCTATATCCAAAGTCCTCTGGCAAATCCATGCCACGTTTCTAGGCCTAATGTTGTCTAACTAGAGCAAGCATATGATTTATGTCTCTGTTGCTGTTGCAGAAACTTTATGGGTTTTTTGCTGACATCACTAGTAAAAAGTTTTTGGGTTCACTGCCACCCAGTGATTTTGCAGATTTTAAGTATCTTTTTCATCAAATATCAGTTTTCATCACAGTGTTCCATTCTTTCCATTTCCAGTTAATTCCCTGTTCAGGATGTTTTCAAGAAAACATTGAAAATAACTAAAAAGAAGTATGTTTTACCACACTGGGAAAGTGAAGAGAGAAGACATGTAGACAAATTGGCTTTTGAATGAGTTATTCAGATACAATCACACAAAGCAACACAAAAAGCACAAAGCAAAACTTAAGAATAGATTCCTTGAAAACTCCAGACAGCATTAAATGGAATGAGAATGAAGATAGCAAGAGGAGACAGGTCTCTTACAGAAAAATTGGGGATTTCTTATTTAATTTTTTTCCCCACATCAGTATTTCTAGGTTCTGGTCAGCTATAGACACGTTGAAAATATTTCCACAGTGCCCTCTGTTCTGAAAGCAAGCAATAAAATTGCTTAAGTTTAAATAGTATTCTAGTGCTAAGGACAGGACGGGCAAATATTGCAGGTGATGGTGGCTGTTTTAAGGATCATAAAGATTTGTAACTATTGTATTTCTTCTGTCGTAGTGTTTTCTTTTTTTCATTCTCTCCTTTTTTTTTTTCTTCCCCTACACCTGGAGAATGTATCTCTATTTCCTGTGGCAGACTTACCCAATTAAAAGGAAAAAAATCTCATTTTGTTCTTATTTGTCTTTGCTATTTCTTTCCTGTCTCAATGGTTTTTATTCTCCTCACATGGGATCATCTCAAATACACAGGGACCGTTTCCATGTTGTTTGCACGAATCCTGTTATTTAGCCATTTGTGCCCGTATCTTTTGTACATGGTGTTCTGTGTTCACACCCTCATTACAGTCATTTCTCACAATTATGTTCTCTGCTTTGGTATAGGAAGATTGAGGACTTCTCACAGCACTTCCAGTCTGCATGAGATTTGTGGCTTTGTGTGTTGCCATTCACTCTTTTCTTTCTGAAAGTTTTCGAAAGGAGAATAAGTCATCTCATATTAACACCAAACGCAGCTTGCAAAACAAAACCATTTCCAAGCTGTGATTTGAATTTGAAGTTTTTTAAGTATCTGATCACCCCTATCTTGCTTTAAACCTTTTTTGTGGCTAAGAAAGGCAGAACTGATATAACCAGGTGATTTTTGTCAGTAGTTTAAGTGAAGATGAGGTAAAATATAGCTCTATTGGTTTGGGATTTTTGGAAGGGGAAGCGTGTTCTATTTTCATAGCTTTTGGTTTTGGAGTTTGGGATTTTTTAAAAAAACTTCTTAGTCAAAATTTCTATTGATTTATTTGTCTATCTATGTACCAACCTATCTCCTTTCTTAGAAGAATATTACACAAGAATATTTCAGCTACTCTGGACAAGCAAGAGGATGAGATCAACACTCTCTTCCCATTAGTAACATAACTTTAAATGTAATAGGACATATAACTGCCAAAAAATGAACAGGAGAAAGAAAAAAACAGTCTAGCTTTTTTCACATAAGCATATTTGGTCAAAAATTGATTGTGTGTCCAGCAGAAAGTTATTTCCTGAGGAATGTTTGGGGATATTGATATCACTGGATGAAGCTATGATGTCTTAGGAAAAATACATCTGATTCTTGGCAAATTTTGATGTGCATAACTTAATCAATACTGTCACAGAGATTTAAGTGAGCTGGACATGAGATCCACTTCTTCTAATTCAACCCTGCAAAACAGAAAGGCCAGGTGTTAAGCATAAATGGCCTTTTCCAGTGGCCCAAATAACATATACAGCTTTCATCACACCAAAATAAAGTAAATACCTTTTAAAAATCAATAAACTGAAAACATTCCAATCCTAATGAATTTAAGGAAAATTAATGTAGTCACTTCAATGTTGTCATCCTGGGTCTACCAGCAGCCAGGGGCTATGGCCCCACTATCTATGTTTCTCCTTGACCCTGTGTTCTCCTTTGTGTGCTAATTCTGTTTGGCACTTGCATTCAGATGTTATCCTTTATTACTGAAATGCTGATCATTTTTATTTAGTGTAATGTCTGTCTGAAGTACTGAAATAAGTAGATGGAATGAGAAGTCACAGTGGTAGCAGAAGGGAAGAAAGAGAAAAGTAGAGAAGACATTAAAATAGTGATGAATAAAAGCAAATAACAACAGAAAACACTGTAAAATCACTAGTCTCCATCTAGTGCATGATATGCTATAATCAGTGTTCTTCAAGCAACCAGGCTGAAGAACCATGAAGGTCTTTCCTAGAAGTGAAATCAGTTCTACAATTGAAAAACGGCAAAATGTCATATTTTACCTTTTCTTATTATCTTTTTATTGCCCAAGGCTTCCATTGACATCAGAAGAGAAAAGGCAATTTGAAATCTTAACTACACAGCCAGGTCTACTGTTAGGAATTAAAAGTATGATCTAGCCTTTTCCAAAGAAAGACTTACAGCTGCCCAGTTAAAAATCAAGCTGGACTTTCTATCTGATTATCTTTTAATGCCTGTGATTAAATTAAAGATACCTATTCTGATTCATAGTTTTCTTCATAAGATTTTATAATGGCTTTCAGTTTTATAAAATGCTTTCTTTTTTTTGTCCTCAGACACATTTCAAAACTTTAATCCCCAACTGTTATTAATATAGACATGACTGCTGATGATATAAGTGACAAAGGAATTTAGTAGGAAATAGTACTGAAATAACAAGAAATGTTTGAAACATAAAAATTCAGGTTAATATTACTGGAAATTTTAATGGAGATTGTTGTTATTTAAGCCCAGATGGCAACCCTGTTCCACAGAGTTTCTTGCTCACTCCCTGCTAATGGGGAGAGAGGCGAGAATCAGCAAAGTAAAAGCAAGAAAACTTGTGGGCTGAGATAGAGACATGCACAAGCAAAGTAAAACAAGGGATTCATTCCCCAATTCCCACCAGCATGCAGGTATTCAGCCTTCCCCACGAAACCAGGTTTCCATCACATGTAACAGTGATCTGGAAAGACAAACATCATCACTCTGAAAGTCTCCCCTTCCTTCCTACTTCTTACCCTGACTTTATATGCTTTGCATGATGCCATATGATCTGAGACATTCCTTGGGTCAGTCAGGGTCAGCTGTCCCAGCTGTGTCCTTTCCCAAGTACTTTCGCACCCTCAGCCCCCTTGCTGGAGGGATGGGGTGAGGACCAGCAAGGGCCTTGACACTGCTCACATCAACATGCCTGTGTTACCAACACTGTTTTCAATACAAATCCAAAGCACAGCCCTGTACCAGATAAAGAAAATTAACTCTATCCCAGCCAACATCCTCACAAGACTCAAAGGCTCTGGTGTATCAAGTTAGTGCTAATGGTGAGCTCTGCTGGAAAAATTGTTGTTTGGACTCTATCTAGTCTGTCCAAGTTCTTTACTGCTACTAATTGCAGAATTTCTAAATTGTTTTGTCCATTAACGTGCATTATACTCCATGCTATTTTATTCTTGTGCATAAGCTGTAAGTTGTACCCATCCCTACTGCTCTCATTACTGTCAGCACAGAGCAACCTATAAAATAACCAAAAAGAAACACTTCTACTGAGACAACACGTTCTGAAACAAATATTATCTTACAGAAACTGGGAAAAAAAAATGTTTTCCAAATAAGATAAATAATAAATAGAACTGTGAGTTAAATAGCCTCAAAAAAAAAAAATCACTTGATCTTGGAAATGAAAGTCTAGGAAAGCTGCAAGGGAACAGTAGATTATTAAAATGGCAGATATGCAGAATCAACATCTTGAAATTGAGTTTACTATTCTTGAGAATTTAGGACATGAGGTAAGATTGCCAGCTTGGTGGAAGACAGGACTTTTTTAGTGTTGCAATATGTTTTCATCCCATAACTTTATTGCTTTGAGTGACCTGTTTTATGTAACCCAATCAGCTGAACAGAGAATTTATCGTTCTTTCCATGCACTTTCAAAACACTGCTATGATCCTAACACAATTATTGAGTTAAGGATGGCTTGTATTTCTATATGTCCAGCTAAAAATATCTGACATTCTAAGTAAATAGAAATTAAAGGCTCTTCAATCAGAGGGGCAGACCTGACTGCCATTAACTGAAAAAAAACCTTTTTTTATGAAAGACTATACAGTAAGTCTTGGGAACAATGAGGTTCAATTGTGTGAAAAGAACATATTTTCAGTACAGAATATGATATAGTTAGTGATAATAGAATAACATTGTATTCTAGAAATGATGCCAAGTGAAGTACATACCACAGAATGGGCTCTGACAGGTCTTTCATAAGAGAAAATTGGCCATTGGAAGATACTTCCAAGATCTTCCACCCTTGGTCGTGATGGTTTCTTACTCTCTAAGTATTCTTATATAAGTAAGCAGGGTTGTTCTTTGAGCAATTCACTAAGCACATGCATCAGAATGTAAGCTGGTATACACCCTGCATTTTCTTGGCCTCTTTCATTCACCTCTGTGTCTTTTTAAATCAAAGGCAGAAGGTGAGAGAAGAAAAAGATGTGTTAACCTCACATAATTAATGAGTGTCACACCAGGTAAATTTTTGTTCTTTATTTTGCAATGCCTATTTCTGTTAGAAGAAAACCAGACATGCTTAATATTAATTCATTCCATTAGATTGCAATGACCAGATCCAGATTAGGTTGCTTGTTACTGAAATGCATTGAAAATATTTTCTGAATTGTAATTTAAATTTTAAAGAAACATGCTGCTTTAGTGCCATGTAGCATAATAGGTAGGACAAACTCAAAAATAATAAGAAAAAATCACTTGAAATGGCTTTTTTTCAAGTGAGTTTGAACACATATAAGGAAGGAACCAGCCTTTAGCACTGCTTCTGGGAATATATTTTTGATTAACTAAAAAAAATTGGTTTCTAGGGGAAAAGAAAGCTTCTGAACCTTGAAAATACTTGGTGACTATAATCATTTTTTGTAGCTTCCGAATACAAAAAAGTGTAGTTTGTTTAGTGTATGTCACATGATAAGTTCTCCTTTTTTTCTATCTTTGAACCATGTTGGGAAAGCAGCTTGATGACAATCGGTGTGGGAACTTCTCTGTGATTGTTCTCTTTCTAAGAAAAGCTTCAGGGGTGTTTAAGAATATCTCAACAAAATGAGTCATGTCAAAAAATATACTCAAAATATACTCAAAAATGGTGAGTAGGCATTTTTGAAATGTCTAATCAGCATTTTGCAAATTCACAGGTGCCTGGTATTGTGGAGTGAATTAGGATTCAACATCAGAAATTACTTCTGTTTTGAAGCTGCTTCCCAGATATATTTGTTTTTTTCCATCCTCAGGAAGTTCTGATTGCTCCCTCTACAAAAACAGTCTAGAGTGCCCTTGTAATGACATTGGCCCTCAGCACTGCGGGGCCACCAGGCCACGTGCCATATTCAGCAATGGGCACATATTTCAATATTTCATTCCTTGTCTCTTTGTTTCTGAAATTCTTATAAAGCCCTGCTTCTGCTCTGAAAATCTCTCGCCATATTTTCCTAAACCCACCCATGCACACTTGATCAGACTATTTGTCCTGAGTGACCTGTCCCTGGTTCTTTCTATTGAATGCTTCTAATGTTTGACTTGAATATTTTCTCCTTGGGGCACCATGGCAGTCACTGCTGCGCCCAGCCTTGGACAGCAGAGGTCTGTCTTGGGGCCATCTGGTCCTGGCTACATTAAGCATGTGGGAAGTTTTTGGAAGCATCTCACATCAGCCACCCTTTTTAGTCCACCTCCTACCACAACCTTACTACACTAATCCAACACACATGGTTTCAGCACAAATGTGAAACAAGTCCTAATATTAATCAGTACTACAGTAACTAGTGCTTATATGTTTTCCTTTGGCCCTATTTTGGAGGAAGATATCCATCTTTTCTGCAGTCTTGACTTTAACTGCCTGTGATTTTTTTTTTCCCTTGAAGTAGAAACCTGTGTTGTTTAAGGCCATTAGCCAGAAATATTGTGCAATCACTCTGTTAGCAAATAATTTAAAATCTAATTTAAACAAAAGAGTGATCATATATGTGTTGTATTAACAATGAATAATTACTTTCCACAAATATATTTACTCTAAAGAGCTAATGACATAAATTCATTTAAATTTTCATTTCAGAAAATGAAACCCACTAGAAAGAAAATAAAGTAACGTTAAGTTGTAGTGCCAGGTTTATATTTTCAATTCATTTAGGAGAAAAAAAATCTGGAGCCCTGCTTTCAAAAACTGCTGATGTGGGATATATGCAGTAATATTTCAGACCTCTGCAGTGTGGTCACCTTTGGCTCCATGAACAAAGTGGAAAGAATGAGGCATTTCCTCTGTGTAGTTCATTTGATCACTTTTAGGCACCCTAAAACCTCTGCATCTCTCCCCCAACACAGAGGTGTTATGGAACACCTCTGTGACCTCTCCACCTTGTAGATCTGCACACCAGGTATGAGGAATTAGTATTTCAGGCACTGAACTACCAAAAAATGTATTTGCAGCACCCTACAAGAACACTTTTCTACATGCTTCAAGCTTATCAGAGACAATGCTGATGCTTACAATAAAGGCATTATTCCAATATATGCCCCTGCTGACACAACCAGCCCTTGGGTAGAAAAGTTTCAAGTGAAACATCACAAGATACAGATTCAGAGCTGTGATTTTTTGCCTACTGTGACTCTTACTTGTATTGAGGTGAGGGAAAGAGCTGGCAGAGAAATCCCAATTCTACACTCAGTTTTGTAGACACCAGCTGTAAGAAAGGGTCTTAGCCTGCTGAGCCAGAGAGGCATTCTGGGGAAAACGAGCATCTAATCATGGTCTTGCTGCCTGTGTGCAAGTCAGGACAGGTCATGAGCCCTCTGACAGCTCTCAGGGGACCTTCAGCTGGCATTTCCACGGAAATACTTCACACCAATGTTCACTTGTAACACCCCAAGAACAGCAGTGGTGTTTCAATATGAAGATAATATGAAGGTTTAGACCCTGCTGCAGTTGATGTTAACCCAGACTAATCTGGGCCAAGGTTAATCCAGCCACTCTTTGACTGCTGTGATATAGCAGTATCTATATACAGTTGATTTCTCTGGTGTCACAGCAATGTACACATCTGCTTCCTTTTGCAGCATTAGAACTTCCTTTATTTCTTTTGCTGAAGTGTGTTCTGACTTGCCAGAAGATGCTTTGATTTATAATCACCTTCCTACTGCTGCCTGGGTGAATATATTGGGTGAATACATTCTTGACATATCCAGCAGTTCTCACTGGGATTCCTAGTGCACAAGGAAGGAAAGGGACAGGAAAATAGGAATGATCCATGCTATGTCCAGGATAGTCAAAAAGTATTAAGGTTATGGTTATTATCTGATGCTACTGTTTACCAGAATATGACATGGGGTGTTATTTCTGTTACTAAGGAAAAAAAAAATGAAAAAGAAAAGAAAAAAAAGATATATGCAGTTTCTCTAAGTGACTAATTCTTTTGTATAGTTTTGTATTTCTTCAGTCATGGCTGTTCTGAAACTAACTGCACACTCTTTCATATTTCCTTAATGTGTCTTTAGAGTCCTTGCAATTGTAGCTAGGAAGTATATTTTTGTCTTTATTTTTCATGGTACTGGGTTATGTAGTTTGTGTCCTCTCATAACTTAGGCAGATATTTTCTTATCTTAAATGAATCTACTTTAGATTTGAGAAACAATTGGTACTTATTTTTCATTCACAAACCCAAATATATTTAATTTTGATATTTGAGGAGTTTTATTCCGTGAATCTACAAATAAAATTGTTCTTTAGAAATCTAATAAAATCTTTGGAAAGTGAAGAAAAAAAATCCCCAAATACCTGTAAACCAAACCTGTTAATCATTTTGCAGTGCAGATACCAGTTGCAGGCTACTTTCTATTTCCTGGAGATTATTACATCTGTGGTAATCCCATTAGGTCGTATTTATCATCTCTGGAGAAAACTGGGCTCTTTAGGAGAATTTTTCTGACCTATTGTATGCATGCATAAACAATGATTAGATCAATCACACCTTAAAACTTTATGCATTAGACATCAACTCATTAAATAAGATAATTCCACCTTATTTCTGTGGATTTGTATACTCTATTTTACTTTATCTTGTCCAGGTTCGATTATAACTTAGAATGTCAGCACAAGGATTATTTACCTCTCTGTGAAGATTTCTTATTTCTCTCTGTCTTCTTCATTAATCTGGCTCTAAAAGCAGGCACCTGTCTTGCCAGGCACAGCATGAATATCTCTAGATTTCTCTGCAGCTAAATTCTCAGATTGTGTGCTAGAATGAAACAACATTTTCCCTTGTTCCTTTTAGTGTAATGGTACTCAGAGCTGGCTGAGACAGAATTCAGATGTCTTACATCTGAAACCTTCATCATTTAAACTCCTTCCTTCATATTTTAAATTTTTTCAGTATAAACTTCAATATAGGAAGTTTGGAATGCTATTCCTTCTTTCAAGCTTGCCAAAAAAGCTTAAAGATAAAACAGATGGTCAGAGGGATAAGTTAATATTTTATCAGGACAAGTTCATGTTGTAATGGCATATCCCTGAAAATGTTCCAGGCAAGGATCGATGGGACCCCAAGCTACTTGGTCTAGAGGGTGTCATCCCTGTCTGTGTCAGGGAATGGAACTAGATGGTCTTTAATGTCCCTTCCAACCCAAACCATCCTTTGGTTCTGTTCTATTATGTGAATATTTTTATGCCTTCTTTCCTTCTCTCTTTTTTTTTTCTTTTATTTTCTTTTCTTTTTCTCTATTGGCATTGACAATTGGAATAGAAATTTACCTGTCTGCCTTAGATTCAGATCCTGTGTCTGATGCTGAGGTGTCTTGACAGTCTGCTTTGGAAGCAAAGGAGCAGAGCATCCACAGCAGCTGAGTGAGACTGTTGGTGCTGGTCCTCAGCTCCCATTCCCACACACGCAGGCTAACCTGGCAGATGTATTTCTTAGGGGAATACTAATGTTAGCAGAGAATAATTTAGGTTTCAATTTAAGCCATCTTGAGCTTTCCATACATTTGCTGGGGGGAATTACTTTTGCAAATCCTCCGAGTGGATTTATAACCAAATGAGTGTTTGGTTTCCCATTACTGCATGCTGAGAAGGAAGCCTATCATGGGAACAAATATCTGCACTAAATTTACACATTCTTCAACCTAAAAAGGTGGGAAGATTAAACATTAGCTCCTGTGCTCTCAAACAAAGAAGGAAAGAGAAAAATGTTTTGCGGACCGATGTAACTTAAAATATTGCAATGCATACATATTGTCCAGAGCAGTTGTGGATGTCCCATCCCTGGAAGGGTTCAAGGCAAGTTTGGGGGGGCTCTGAGCAACCTGGTGTAGTGGAACGTGTCCCAGCCCATGGCAAGGATTTGGAACTAAATCTTCTTTAAGGTCCCCTCCAACTCAAACCATTCTATGATTCTACAGCACTATGGTGAAGGAGAGAGAATTTTGTTTTTTCTGTATTATAGGCACAGTGAAAGCATGAATAATTATACATAGTACCAGACATGAAAAACATGGTATAAGCTCTTGACATTAAGTACTAAAATGAACTGACAGGCTGCAGCTGAGCTCTGTATTTTATGTTGTGCTTGTCTGAGGGAGAGCTGCAGCAGAGCCCCCAGAATAAGAATGACATTTGACATCCCATCACTTTACAAATAAGGCACTAAAGAGTCTCCTGTTTAGACCTTTCTGTGGGCAGAAAGACAGCAGAGGACATGGGATGATGTCACCTTGTGAGTCCTCAGCCTTCAGGATTTCCTACCAGGAGCTATAAAAAATATCCTGTGATGTTTTCAGGTACTTTTTCTGAAGTTCAGTAAGGATGTACTCAATATTGCCACTGTCCAGCAAGTTGGTTTCAGTGTTCCCACCTGAAACTGATCAGTAAGATTCTTTTTAAAAAAGAATAAACAGGCACACTGAAACTACATGTATTATATATATATTTCCTGGAAGGGAGCTAAATACATAAAGGCAAAGACTGATTACAACATTCTTTTTTTCATGGAACTTCTGAAGTTATTTCGATTTTAATCTTTGACAGAAAGTGTACAAACTGTCTTTTTAAAACTAAACAAGGGGATTCCCTTATAACACCTTTGTTTGTAATTCTTTCCCTTCTCCTATCATACTGAAGCTTTTCCTTACTTTCTGGTTTCAGTAGAAAAGGAATTGGCCACAGGAAAGAGCTGAATGCTTTAGTGTATTCACATTGAAAATATAAATTCGGATTTCTCTCTGGAAGACATCTTTTTCTTCAGACCAAAATCATCAGTCTCCACAATACAGTTTTGGGGTTTTTTTAACATTAAATGTAACTTTGTTTTATCATAATATAAATTATACTCAAATTTCAAATGGAAATTTGTGATCAGTCCTACATACTTAGGCTGCATAGAAGTTGTTTTTTAGCAAATATCCCTCACACAATTAAAGGATAAGATCCTTTTATTTCAGGATTAGAGTGTGCTTGTATTCAATAATATATGATTTTATTCAGTTTTTCTTCTGCCAGCAAACCTTGTATGCTGTACATGCTGTAGCATTATGCATCTTGTTCCATGGACCTCTTAGATCAAATATAAAATAAAATCTATCTGTTTCTGCCTGTGTTGCTTAACTACTCTGAACAATAGGGACACAGTGTCTGTTGCAGTGATACTGGAATCAAGAAGGGTATGATTTATTATGAATAAAAGAACCAGGTTTTTTATGCAATGCCTTAAGAGCTCTTGCTGTTAACACTGGAATATTTGTGTCCTTGCATAATAAACCTGAAAGTTATATGGCTTAGGAAATGGTTATCACCTCATAAACAGGAAGCACCCTCAAGGTATCATCTACTATAGGCAATGTGATCACAAAAATCTGTGTTCCAGCTTTGCAGCAGTCCTACATCAGTTCTTTTATGGCATCATTATGTTAAATGTTTTTAATGCGGGAATATTTCAGAATAATAGCAAACTATTTTCTGTTTCAGTGCAATTTCATTCAGGTCCATTAATGCGTGAACATGAAATAGAAACAGAGATTAAAGACTTATTTAAGGTCACAGCGATCTGGGTTAGATGTGGGAACAGTGATGGAAAACACCTGACATCTGATATTGGTTTTGATTTGCTGTAGGACCTCATATACATCACTTGTACAAGGTCACTTTTGGGAGTTATTAGAGCAAATGTGAACATGTGTGTCTAAGCTGCTTGCTAGATCTATTGTAAATATTCAGCACTGAAGGTACAGAGGAAAGGTAAAATGTGATCGAGCATTTTCACCTGAAGCAATAAACATGAGTACAGTTGCCAAGATATTGTTAACCTAAATCTAATGTTTATATATTATATAGTGTTTGCACCTGAAAGTCATACTTAGTTTTCTTATTGTCATCGTGTGTAAAAGTATTGATCTGTATCCTGAATATGTAATGTAACAGATTTTGTAACCTAGGACAGCTTCAGTAGTGCACCACACTGCTGCTTTAAGGCAAATGTTCTTGAAGCCCAGGAAGAGACAGAGCTGGCTGAAGCGTCTCTGCACTTTTAACCCATCAGTGCATTGCTGTCCATAGTGAACAGGGACACAACAGGGGCTCAGGTGTGCACAGTGCTGCTGAGGGACACTAACAGCAAGACAGAGCAGGGATTTCACCAGCTGCACAACACAGAGCATCTCTGTGGTCTCTGCACTGCTTAACCAGAGAATCACAGAATAGTTTTTTCTGGAAGGGACTTTTAAGATCATCTAGGTCCAATTGCCCTGCCATGAGCAGGGACACTCTCCACTAGACCAGGCTGCTCCAAGCCCCTTATAGCAAGGCCTCAAACACTTTCAGGGATGGGGCAGCCACAACTTCTCTTGGGCAACCTCTGCCAGAGTCTCACCACTCTCACAAGAAAGAATTTCTTCCTAATGTCTAATGTAAACCTAGTCTCCTTCAGCTTCCAGCCATTCCTTGTGTGTTATCGCTACATGTCCTTGTGAAAAGCCCCTCTCAAGCTATCTTTTAGTTCCCCTTTAGGTATTGGCAGTCTGCTTAGGAGGTGTCCCTGAAGCCTTCTCTTTCCAGGCTGAACAAACTGCACTTCTAGTGGCACCACATCTGTTAACATGGAACAGACTTGCTACAAAAGAAGCAGTACCTCTCGTTTTCCTGTGAGCAGTAAGACAGAAGGAACGGAATTTATTTTCCTCAAGCCATGATTTTGTCCTGAATCTTTTCCCCAGGTTTTACTTTCTGAAGGAACTAAGGCTCAGATCGACTCTTTACAGTGTTTCTATCTTCTGGATGCCCAGAAGATTGCAGGGTTAAAAAATAGTATTTTGCTGAAGTACTTATGGCTGTTCAAGAGTAAAAAAAAAAATAATTGGGGTGGTGTCCTGGTGCTGGGGTGGAAAGATAGAAAATGCCTACTCGGTGGTAAACGTGCTGGCTGCTCAGCTTTGCCTGCCAGCATGCTCACATTCTGAAAAATATCAATTTCTCTATTCAGATATCTGCAAATGTGAGTGCTACATGGAGATCTCTTACTCTTTAGACTTCAAAAACTGATTTCATAGGTCTTTTCTATGTATTTGAGGTCATCCATACTGAGAATGAGAAGCCTGACAGCTGCTAACAGTAAATAATACAAATGATAATCAGAGCTGGTAATCACATGTCATATTAAAAAAAANCACAAGGGTAATATAAAAAGTTTGGGCCAAGTTTTGTCCTTTAACATGTGAGTCACCCTTTTCCTCGAATACGGTCATGTCATTGCAATATGTAAAGCCTTTTAAAAGTGCTTACTCCCATGTCATTAAATCTAATGGTCTAGAACTTCTTAACTCCATATTTTTTGTATCTAGTGACACTGGCTTAGTTTCTTAGCTTTTTTGTATTTCCATTCCTGAAACATCAGGTTAAATCTCTTCTTTCTTTTTCATACTACCACCATCTATATGTACTCACATCATCTGAGAGGCTGTCCGACAATATGTATATACTATTTTTGTCTTAATTATCTTCAAATTCCTGGTTCAGAAGAGTCATGCTGGTATTTCTGCACAATTTTCTCCAAAGCTTGGCTATTAATATTCCATTGTAGATCAGCACATGATTTTCCTTTTGAATCACTCTACTTCCATTTCATTTAGGACTGTACAACCATATAAATTGATACTGCTGAGTTTTTCAGATTTAGTCAGCTGCTGGAAAAAGGTTAATAGGTTTGGTTGCCTGGTGATACAGTTCCAGTTTATGTCTGTCAGATGTCTAATCATGTGTCTCAGCAGACGATATTGCCCATGATATTGCCAATAGCAGGTTTTTTCTATCTTCTAAATTTTTATAAAGTTTGAAAAAGAGACTGTCCTATCACCAAATGTATGATTTAGAGCTGTAATTTTAAGAATCAGATTAAATCTTGTATACATACATACATATCAATATTAATATAGAATATTAATATCATATATATAATACATATATAAATATGTTTATATTTTGACATAAAATTCTTTTAAGCACAAGCTGGTACCATAATATGGTGACTCTGACATAAGATGAATCATTAGACAAAGGTAGGTATACAGGTTGCTTCAGGAATATACTCAGCTACTAAAGAAAATAATAATAAAAAAGAAAATCCTTGTTTTTTTCTTGGATTGAGAGAGATAATAGTTATATGTGGTAACATTTACCTTCCAAATGTGCCAGCCAGGTGTTTGCCCACTTGAAAATTACTCCAATGACTGCAGTAGAGTGACTGATTTGCTGAAGTGCAAGAGTACTAAATTGGTCTCTTCAGTTAAGTGCTCCATTTCCTTGGATTTTGGTTTTTTGTTTACATCACCAAAAAAATTTCCTTTCACAAATGTTTGTAAGTCACCTGTCCCTGTGTGTGGGTGTATATAGATGTATGTGATACCTGCCTTGTCCCCCATTGAATAGAATATGCAAAGGGTGTGTTTATTTGGCTGANAAAAAAAAAAAAAAAAAAAAAAAAAAAAAGCAACCAAAAAAAAATCTGCTCAAAAATTCCAGGAGCATGACTAGTTTGACTGAGTTTGTGAGTAAGGCCATTGTTTTTTATTTGCTGGATTTATTCAACTTTACAATTTATTTTCAGAGGGGTATGCAACTAATGAAGAAGGGAAAGGAAAAGTTGGACAAGGAAGGAAAGCAAAACCATTTATAGATTTGTTTCTTTTCAGCAGTTAATTGTATGCAGAAAAAAAAGCTTAGAATTAAACCACTGTACAATTTTGAATACATGTGATTTTCCATTAATTTCACTGGTATTTCCTTTTGCTCATGTGGTGTGGCACAAGGGTAATATAAAAAGTTTGGGCCAAGTTTTGTCCTTTAACATGTGAGTCACCCTTTTCCTCGAATACGGTCATGTCATTGCAATATGTAAAGCCTTTTAAAAGTGCTTACTCCCATGTCATTAAATCTAATGGTCTAGAACTTCTTAACTCCATATTTTTTGTATATAGTGACACTGGCTTAGTTTCTTAGCTTTTTTGTATTTCCATTCCTGAAACATCAGGTTAAATCTCTTCTTTCTTTTTCATACTACCACCATCTATACATACTCACATCATCTGAGAGGATGTCCAACAATATGTATATACTATTTTTGTCTTAATTATCTTCAAATTCCTGGTTCAGAAGAGTCATGCTGGTATTTCTGCACAATTTTCTCCAAAGCTTGGCTATTAATATTCCATTGTAGATCAGCACATGATTTTCCTTTTGAATCACTCTACTTCCATTTCATTTAGGACTGTACAACCATATAAATTGATACTGCTGAGTTTTTCAGATTTAGTCAGCTGCTGGAAAAAGGTTAATAGGTTTGGTTGCCTGGTGATACAGTTCCAGTTTATGTCTGTCAGATGTCTAATCATGTGTCTCAGCAGACGATATTGCCCATGATATTGCCAATAGCAGGTTTTTTCTATCTTCTAAATTTTTATAAAGTTTGAAAAAGAGACTGTCCTATCACCAAATGAATGATTTAGAGCTGTAATTTTAAGAATCAGATTAAATCTTGTATACATACATACATATCAATATTAATATAGAATATTAATATCATATATATAATACATATATAAATATGTTTATATTTTGACATAAAATTCTTTTAAGCACAAGCTGGTACCATAATATGGTGACTCTGACATAAGATGAATCATTAGACAAAGGTAGGTATACAGGTTGCTTCAGGAATATACTCAGCTACTAAAGAAAATAATAATAAAAAAGAAAATCCTTGTTTTTTTCTTGGATTGAGAGAGATAATAGTTATATGTGGTAACATTTACCTTCCAAATGTGCCAGCCAGGTGTTTGCCCACTTGAAAATTACTCCAATGACTGCAGTAGAGTGACTGATTTGCTGAAGTGCAAGAGTACTAAATTGGTCTCTTCAGTTAAGTGCTCCATTTCCTTGGATTTTGGTTTTTTGTTTACATCACCAAAAAAATTTCCTTTCACAAATGTTTGTAAGTCACCTGTCCCTGTGTGTGGGTGTATATAGATGTATGTGATACCTGCCTTGTCCCCCATTGAATAGAATATGCAAAGGGTGTGTTTATTTGGCTGATGGGTCAAAATTTACATCTGAGGAGAATTCCAGGTTAGTTCTCTCTGTGGATATGATACCATATGGTCACATACATACACATTTCTTGTAAGTTCAGTCTGTATTTAAAAAATGACAAAAAGTGCATGAACTTCATAGCTGTGACATTCATCTGTGACGGGGAGATGAAGCACATGAATATCATTTTCAGAAGCATATTAGAGCACAAACAAAAGCTTAGATAATAGTAAAATGACTGGATACTTGAAAAATATAGGTAAAAAAGAACCAACAAAACAAAACTAAGAGCTTTATGAGGTAATAATACACAGGGATTTAAAAATAAGAGGATTCCAGGCAGCACAGTCGTCTTCATTGCCTCCAGTTTGCCCCTTAGAGTGTGTATTAATTGCTCCTTCCTATCAAACTTCACAGTGTTCAAATCGGATCAAAGCTGGATTTCATTGTGTTTGAAGCATTCATAGTAATTATTATTCCAAGGTAATTTGGTCTTTTAAGGTGGCTGCTTAAACTTACCACCTTTCAAGTGAAAATCCTAGCCAATTACATTGATAGGTAGATCAGCTCTGATTTACTTAATCAAATTGTTATTTTCTTCATATTTATCTGCTGAAGCTTATAGTTCTAGGCTCTTAATCCATGTTAAGGATGTGTCGTGAAAAAGAGAGATTTCCTCAAACCCCTAGTGCCTAGTTAGTCTGTCAGCCCACAGGAAAAACGAGACCCCTGTGTGCCATCAACCCATCAGCATCCCCTTATGGGGACCCTTCTCTGAACCTGGGTCGGAGGGCAGCTCGACTGCCTTGTTCAGGGACACAGAGCAACAGCATAAGGGAGCCCCTCAGTGGGTCTCCCCACCTTGTGACACTTCAGTAGGTCTCCCTACATTTTTTGAGTACGTTGCCTGCTGCCAGCAATGGCTAGCACCTGTGCAGGACTCATACCAACAGTTTATGAAATAACACTCTCTATTAACATAAAATTGTGAAGGGTTAAGGTTCAAGAATTGTCAGTTATAGTATGTCCCTGCAAAAACATATTCAAAGCAATACACAGCGAAGTGTATCAATCTAACCCCCAGTGAAAGTATTCAGTACTGACAGAGTGTGGTTTTTATCCAAGAGGTGTCCACAGTGGAGAAGGCAGGTTCAGCCCATTGAGTGATCCCTGAACTTTAGATGAAGTCTTTCCTAAATTCTCCCCATTCCTAGCTTACTTTAATACTATTTCTTTATATTTAGGTGGGGCTTGAGTGACTCTAGTCATTTTGTTACTGATGTTCACAAAAGGCTGAATGTGCATTTTCAAGGTCACCATGTTTGGGCACATTTCTTCCTTGTTGTTTTCCTTCTGTGGAGCATGGCAAGAAAAGGCAGGAGCAGGATGGGCTTGGAGGATCTATAGGAATAAAAAACTATATTCCTTAAAGTAAAAGAGGATTGTTTTGTTTCCTCCCTCCCCCAGCTATTTATAGGAAGGTGTAAGTGAAAGGTGAGGATAAATTCTTCGTGAATTTCACAAATCATCCCACCAAATAAATAAATAAATAAATAAATAAATAAATAAATAAATAAATAAATAAATAAATAAATAAATAAATAAATAAATAAATAAATAAATAAATAAATAAATAAATAAATTAATTAACAACATAGAAAAATACCTGGAAACAAGCCCTTTTCTTTCTTTGGCAGCTTGGCAGTGTGGGCCAGTTTTTAAATCTCTGCTGGAGCCTTTTAGGAGAATTACTTTATCTCTAATGGCAGCTGTCGCTTTACCTAAATCTACGCTTGCTGCTTTGTATTTTCTGCTTTCTCATTTGTGCTGCTATTCTCATTATACATCCCTTAAGGGCTACAGGCATAGAAAATAATAAAACATAGTAACGTAACAGGACGTAACAGAACATAGCATGACATAACAAAACATAAGGAAGAAGAAAAAAAATTGGATGGAAACAAAAAGTGTTGTTTAATCTTTATGGAAGTTGTTTAGTGAAGTGTATTTTTGGGAAAAAGATAATTGCAGCAGCAAACGCATGTGACAGGGTTAGATTGTGTTATTTCTGTAAAATGCCACTCTCCCCAGTAATCAGTAGGTTCTTGATACTGGAAGAACATGGTACCTAGATAGCAGCATTACCAAACAGATAAAATAAACCAGACTTTTATCCTTCTTTATTTTTCTCCCTTTTTCTTTCCTTTTCTGAGTGTTGTAGTCTGTTCAGACTTTGGGGATTTAAATTGATTTTCCTGGCAGCTTTTTCTATAGGTTTTCATTGTTCAAATCATGATAAGCTTTGCTCCCAGCACCAGTGGAAAAAGAAAATTAAATATAGGCATTTGTAGGTTGAGAACTCTCATAGGTGTCTATAGCCTCAATCTCTAACATAAGTAATGTACTGGAGACATTGTACAATAGAATGTGGAACATGAGGGGAAATCCTGTAAAACTCAGAGGGCAAGCACCAGGTGTGTGGGTTTGGTTTTGTTTATTTTTTATGTGTTTATTTAACACTCAATATAATGTGACATGGATTCATGACAGTTTCTTTTTTTATGTCAATGCTGGTGTGAACATACCCACCCTAAATCAGGACAACTACCCTCACAAAAGGAGGAACAGCTTTTAATTGCATGGTTTCCTAACCAAAGAGAGGAAAAGGTGTACTGAAGTGAGTTTCTAACTTGTTTCATGGATCCCATTCCATTTAAATCAGTGCTGAACCTCCCACTGAGCTGAGTCATACAGGATCATGCCAAAAGTCCTCTGTCATCCTAGATTAGAGAACACACAACTTCAGTGAAACCAGCTTTGAGTCCTGGGAGAGCTGGCGCTAAATACATAACAGTGAATTTTAAGCATTTTACAGATGATTAGCTCTCTTTTTTGTGTTCAACAAAGTCAAAGTAAGGCTGTGCAAAGAGCAAACTGGAAAAAGGAGGAGGATTCTACACTCAACACCCCCAAGGATATTATCTTCAGTCGCAGTAACGTGGCCTGATTAACATTATGACAGAAGCTGTTAAATCGGATTGGGAAAGTCGTCTGTATGGCATATCTTGTTCATTCTCGTGCTGTATCCTGATTTTTACTCTTTTCCCTGTATATCATACAAGCAGATTAGATAAAGAGAAATGGCTTTAAGCCTTGCCAGAAACTGGAAACCACTAATTAACAGCTACTTAGAGTTGAAAAGTTGTACCATTTAATTAATGATTTTCATGGCACCATGGAATTAATGAAAATAACCACTTTTTCCTCCTTTTTCTGCACACATAAATTTTCTATTTTTCTGAGTCTGAAGGAAATTTTACAGTGGGAAATCTATTATTTTGCCCTTTCATGTTCAAACTGTAAAATTGTGAGGTAAATATGGGGTTTGGCTATTTTTTTTGGTTTTAAAGTATTTTTTCCCAATTTTTTAAATTGGTAAACATTTCATGCAATATATAAAGTGTTTTAGTATAAAGAGCAGTGGTAAAGAATGCAAAAAAAAATACACTGTAGCTCTCTGCCAGTGCAGCTTGCTTTTGAGAGCATGGGAATAGCACTTACATGATGCCAAAACATAATGTTTTTCACACTGACAACCATAGATCTGTTTCTGACCAAGAGATGAAGCATCTGTCAGGCTTCATGCTGGGATAATTCCTGAAACTTTCAGTCCAATTCAGTATTTTTTTGGTTTCCAGTAGCACTTTTGACCACTGCAATTACAAAATCAAGACCAAATAAAGCCTAGTGCAGCTGTTCCATATACTTATATTATGTTTCTTTGGTGTAGATTCAATTCTGAGCAAATGTGTTAATGGCTTGAAGACAAATTTAAACCTTTCTGAGAGAAAAAAAACACACACACACACAAAAAAAAAAAAAAAAACCACCAAAAAAAAAAAAAAACCACTACTTCATTTTCTGTAAAGGATTAATTATTCTTGAGAAATATTTATATGATACAAAAGAAAACCATAGGCCTGCAGTAAGGTAACCCAGTTATAAGTTTTAAGAACTTTTTTTACATCGTTCACAACTTTTTATTTTCCATTTACACAGAGACAAAATCTGTAGAATTATGGAAATAGAACTTAGAATGGATGAAGGGGAGTTTCATTTCAAGAGTATCTTTGAGAACATATGATCTATTAACATCTGCAAGATGTTCAGAAACTCTGTCAGCATCTAATATCCAAGAATTTGTGTAGCTTCCTACCCAGACCTTGTGTCTAAGAAACAGAGTAAAAGGGGGTGAAAAAAAATCTTCTCTTATTTTCTAAGACCTTTCCTTCCTTTTATCTGGATAATAATTATATTGATATTTTATCATTAACACATAATTGGGGGGGGTTTTTTTGTTGTTGTTGTTGTTGTTGTTGTTGTTGTTGTTTTGTTTTGTTTTGTTTTGTTTTGTTTTGTTTTGGGTTGCGGTTTTTTTGGTTTTTTTTTTTTAATTCGGGGCAAAGATGCCAGTAGTTCATACACTGGGATTTGTTTAACTTTGGCATGGTTGCTTCTGCTGATGCTAAAGGTTAATAGGTTTCATTCTTACAGTATCTAAGGTTAGCTAGACCTTCACTGGCTTTATGAAAATGAACCATATATCTCCTTGGATGCATGGACAAACATATCAGAAGGACACATATAAGGTAAAATGACTCCCAGTCCTCTGCCAGATGCAACCCTACCATCATTGCCAAGATGAAGTAGTGCTAAAATGAGATTGATTCATAAGCAAAGAGCATTTGGATGAATCTAAGGAAGTGAGAGATTAATGAGACAAGCAAAGGATATTTCCAAATAATAATAGTTTGTTTTGGCTGAAGACACAGGCTTGCCATGAATTAATGTCTTGGAAATGTTTCTGGATACAGATGCTGCTCTCTCATATACCAACATATATGATTAAGACATCTGTCAGGTTACAAAATTACTTCCTTCTACTGGATGCTAGCCTGACCCAAACCATAAATACTGCTATTCCCAGCCACGTGAGCTTCAGCAATACTGGATTTAAGCATGCAGTACCTGCAGAATCTAGTAAAAGAACTGAAGAACCTGTATCTAATACAAAATTTTCAGCCAGACAAAGCTCTAGGAAGAAAATTATGGTTAAAATTTTTCTTATCCAACAAATGGATTTTTTTTCATTTACATTTTTTCATTTACACATAGACACATTTTTAATATAAATATGAGAGTACTGTAGTGGGAGAGTTGAGGAGGAAGTAAAAATGTAAGTGGTATTTCTTTGGCCTGCATTCAAGCAGGCATAAGGGTATAAATAATTAAAAGAAATAAAAGATTTATATCACTCCACTATACAAACAGAAGAGAAATGACAGCTGTCTCATTACAATCCCTTAGCAGGGAGATAGGACATATTACTGGATAAAAGACCTGATAAGAAGTATAAATCTTCCGACATGTAAAATAAAAAGTAATCACAACAGATTTCTTTCCAACCCAAGAATTTCCTTGTAAAAGACATTTCCACATGATCGTTTCAAAAATTTCTGACAGATGTCACTCGTCTTCTGGAAAATAGCACAAATACCTTAAAAATCTTGCAAATTTTTATCATGTTATTACCCTAACATTTTTATTCCTGTGTTGAACACTTCTGCTTGAAAGATTGTCCAACCTTTAGCATAATAAACCACACCAATGACTTAAAAGAGCAGTTACACCTTTAAGCTCTACTAGTTAAGCTGTAGTTCACTAAATGAAATGGCTCACACATAAATAATGCAACACAGACCTAGGGGAAAAAAAAAATCTCAAGTAACCAAATCAAATTGCAATAAAGCTACCCATGTCAGGTATTACTTTTGATAACTTCATGGCCAAAATTTTCTCATTGGAAATAATTACAGAGCAATTGAAAACATTAAATATATTATTGTGTAAAGAATAAATTTTAATTCTGTTGAAATACTTTTTTTTTCTCTTCAAGCAACTTTCCGAGTATAAATGAGATGCATTTCCAGGACTTTTTTCCCTGTAAGAATTTTATTTCCCTGCATAGAATTTTAGGTTGTGGTAGTTTCTTCAGTAAGCTTCGAAACTCTGCCTCTCCGCCTCTAATTAGTTAATATTTCTAAAGAGCTTTAAGAGATAAAAGGCTATATAAATGCTAAGTGTTGCCATTTCCTTTTGCAGAGGTAAATCTGATTTCTGTTTTAATGAGGAAGGCCATAGCTCATCATCCTGGCTGATTATAGAACTTACAAGAACAGATTGCCCATAACCATTGTATACCCTACTTTCCCATTTTGAAAACTATATTGCTCACAGCTTGACTCCTTAAAAGGTAGAATTATAATAGTTTTAATGGGTCTGAAAAAGAATATCAACTAAGACTGGTTGCTCTGAAGAATTCTGCTCAGGTTTATTGTCAAACCAGTCCAAGTAGCATCAAAACAAACAAAACAAAAAGCAAACAAACAAACAAAAAACTCACAAAAAGCAAACAAAAAAACCCAAACCAAACCAAAACCAAAACGAAAACCAAAACCAAACCAAAACAAAAAACAAACAAAAAACCCCACAAAAACAAAAACAGACCAACAGAAACTTCATAAACTTTTGCACATACCTAAAATGGTAAATGTTTGGATAAGATGTTCTTCGGTTTTTTTGGTTTGGTATAGTATGTTACTGGGGGCTTTTTAGTTGTTTTGTATTAACCCCTTGAAAGGTACAGTAAGAGACTGAATTAATTTTCCTGTTTTAGCCTATCTGCATCTACTATGTGGATTAAGATATTTGTTTCCATGGATGTTCTTCTGGCATCATTCTCACCCTTTCTTCTCAAGCACAGAAGAAAATAGTTTATTTGTGACATATCAAATATTATTTTACAGCAATAATGGTGAAAGAAATAACAGGAAGAGAGGAAGAGACTATCTCAGCTGTTTACGAGATACCAAAGTGGATCTGAAAGGTTTTATTGAAAATGTCAACTTTATCTCCAGTTTATCTCCTCTCAGCTTATTTAACTATCCTGACTAAAAACATTTCCACTTGAGCTACTGTGAGATTGGAAGCTCATTATGCATTCTTCCTTTTAGCTGTTATTTACTGGACATAATTATGTTAGTCTGACCTCTTGAAAAGAAATTTCAACTATAAAGTGAAGGAACTACAAGCAGGTGAGGAAGAAATTTTTTATGAGATGAACTTCAGCTTTTGAAAAACACAAAAAAAAAGTAAAATCTATTCCTCTTGCACTATACTTCTGTTCTCACAAGTGATATTTCATTATGTGATTCATACATGCTGTATTTTAACACCAAATTAATATCTGATTTTTGGTTTAGATGAATCTGAATGCCCAAGAAACCAAGTGGGAAAAAAAAAAAAAAAAAAAAGCATCCCTCAACTCACACTAAAAATACAGAATTAAAAGCAGAGTAGTAGTTGAGCAGTGTGTTAAACATGAATGTAAGAAGATTTCTACTAAATTTTGATTTCAGTGTTTGTAATGCTTTTTGTTATAATTGTTCATTACCAGCTGTGAACTGATTCTTAAATAAGCTTTGTTGAGCTATTAGTCATTGATGCCTCATTAGTAGTGTAAATACTGCTTTGTAGTGTCTGCTATCCTTGCTTGGCATTTGAGTGTTTAGCCAACCAGTTTGTTATTTTTTATTTATATTTCTAGGACTGAGGAGTAAAATGTTCACCAGATGCAATTCTGACTCCCAAACTTACTGAAAATAGGAGCCATCATGTTTTCAGGGCTAATAGACTCAAAACTAGCTATATTGCTTCAGGATTCCTTCTCTCTTCCTTTCAAGTGAGAGGTATGAGCTAATCAAAAATCTATAGGAATTTAGCAAGAAGGACAATAAATTTTTAGTATTTTTTTCAGTTCATCATTCATATTTTAACAAAGTTCTTTTGTACTTTTGTTTTCCCTCGGTGACTCAAGGTGACATGATATCATGACTTTCAGAAAGTCTGAAAAAAATAATTACAATATTTTTAGTGAAAGCTCCAGTATTTTTTAAAGAAGACAGATTTTATGGGGTTATTGTTCTGGGGCCTTTTATTTATTGGTTTTTTTTTTGTTTTGATTTGCTTTAAGAGATATCAGAAACTAAATCACTGCCCAGTTAACTGTAACACTGAGTAGTGCCAAAACTGGGATGTGGAACTAACTAATTTGTACAGGCAGTTTTTTTGAGTTCTATTGTAAAAAAAAATTAAAGGGAAGAGGAAACATTGTGGAGCCGACTTAAGCTGCATAATTCCCTAAAAGGTGCTACATGTTTACTCCACAGCTGAAACTAGTTTTTGAAATGGAAGATTAGATTTTCATGTGACTGTGAGACCTGGGCTGTTTCATGATGTCAGTTCTGTAAACTTCTTAGTAAAAACTGCAGGAAACATCAATGATGTCCAAGACATCATAATCCTTTTCATCTGGAAAATCCCCACCACTGTCATCATGATGAAACCACAAAAAGTCTTGGGCAAATTAGGCCAATACAGTCTATTAGTAAAGAGATCAGTGCTCTCACTTTTGGGAAATTTGCTTTTATTTTTTTTTCTATTATTATGACATTCTGTCATTACTGATATAAAAAGAACAAGGAACATGTGCAAAAGTAAACCACATGCTGTCTCAGCTAGCCAAGAAAATATATACCAGATGGGAGATGATGAGACAAGCCATTAGGATGTATCAGCTCATCATGGGACAAATGCAGAAGAAGCCTCAGGGCTTATTTGCTAAACCCATGGTACTGACAACACATAGGATTAAGGTGCCCACCTGAGAAATTTTGTGAAAACAAGCCCTGTGCTTCCATACAAAGTGTAGTCCTGGATTCAAGGTGACAAATTAATAATAAGAAAAGTTTCTTTTCTAAAACTGTTAGAGTTGGAGCATTGTTCACTCAAGACCTTACTAAGATATTTGTGAGTAAAAATGAAAAAAAAAACAAAAGGGTGAGGAAAGCATGGTGAAACCACCTTCACAGTCTGAGTTAGTAGCCGAGAGATTTGAGTTACTGAAGTTCCCTTTTCAAAGCTGTGCAGCATCTAACATTTTACAGATGTTGGGACTGTCAGCATCCAGGAGTTATCTTCAGCAGGGACTGTGAAGAAGGGAGACACTACTCACAGCCTGAGATCATGCAAGGCAATTCTTTCACCCAGTGCTTGCAGCTTAGCTTTAGCTACCTGACAGGTCATGCTTTTCCTTATTTCTCAGAAACCAAAAGACTACTGACCTCTGTCTTGGCACCCTTAATGGGGTAAAATCACTGTTAAATTGATCTAAATCTAACAGTCAAAAAGTCACACTTTTATCTTCTTTCAGACTTTACCTGAAGTAGAACAAATATTAAACCCACAATTTTATAGATTTTCCTGGTAACTCCATTTTAAAATGTGTTACTGTGCTAATCTGGCATAGTGTAGACATACAGTCTGAGATAAAAATCTCAGATGTACTGAGATTTTTATAGGACCTATTATAAACTGTCCCCCACCCCTGTAAAAAAATAAAATCAACAACTGTGAAAATCAGCAACAAAAGTTCACTCAAATGCAAATATTGAATACTTAAGTAGTAATTAAAGTGTTACAAAATTCTGATATAGAAGAACAATAACTAATAAAACAGTAAATTTAGTGTCTCATTGAAAGCTGTTGTACATATTATTTGGGATACTCAGATTCCTGAAACTTCCCTGCCGGGTAATTTACACTCTTTAGATTTATCATCAATTCTGTGATTCTACAATCATCTTCGAATGACTTGAATATCTAATTTCCTTACTTTTATTGCAACATATCTATGAATAAATAGCTAAACCCCATTATTTCCCAGTAGGAATATTTTTAGTAAGAGACTACTTCTGACATGAAAGCAGAATGAGAAATAATTTAAATATTTCCTTTTAACCAAGTAATTATTTTTTAGTCTCTTTACTTATTTGAAATAAGCTCTCAGCCAGAATGAGTCTACTGAGGGTTGTGTGGGGCTATAACTGGTAGAATAACATATGATTCTGCATGTTTATCTCTTCCTAGGTAGCTGACAAGGATTATCCATTTATCCATTTCCAGTTTTTCTCTGAATTCCAAGAAATATATGGCAAACATGAGAACAAACCTACTAAGAATATAGGCCAGACCCCTTACAAGTTAGTGAGCATCACTACATGTGAGCCACTAAAAAAGATCTTAACCACAAATCCTATCTTTCCATAACATCTTTCTTTTACTTCAGTTTACCTGTGAAATGATTTTTTTTCTTATTTTAGCTTGTGTTGATCTAAGTTCAATTAATTAATAATTTATTTTCAGAAAGCTTCTCAAACCTAATGAAACACATAGAAAATTTTATACTGAAGTCAGAAAGGAAAGGCAATTTTATTCATCATGTTCAGCAAAAGGCTGCTGAGTAAAATTTGAGAGTCCCAAGTAAAATTTGAGAGTCGTTTAATAATTGGGAGGAGATTAGGGAGTCTGCTACGATGATGCAATTTCATACTTAGAGGTGTATTATGTCAGTGGAACTACTTCATTATGAGCTGAGGATAAAGTCCTGTCTTACTAACTGAATGTAGGACTATCATCATTTATTTCTGTGTATGGAATTTCATTTGATATTTTCTTTGCTTTGTACTTTACCATGTAAAGCTATTATCCAAGTACTATACAGTTATTTTAAAAGTTCTGAGAGAAAACTATATACTGAGAGTTCAATATAAATAACTCTTCCCCCCACCCCCTCATTATTTCCATAGAAAATGTAGAGATTCAATTTTAAAATAACCTGAATAGTTAAAGGATATAATATGGTACTTAATATATCAACAGGATTTTTTAACTTTGGAAAAAAAATACGGGGAACAATTTTTAAAAAATGTTCATAAAATTAAATCTATATTTCTGAGCAGTAATTGTATTTCATTCTCTGATGCTGCCATATTAGTCAGTTAAAATAAATTTGTCTAGGAAATTTCAAGTTGTGCTTCTCTTAGTAGAAGACCATGAACCAGGACATTGGTCTATAGCAGGATACCTGCAATAGGAGCCATCTGAACAGCATACAGACAGCTGGATCAGAGCTGGTCACTCAGGTTGGCTTTAAAGTCTAAGGAGAGGGACAAGCACTTTGAAATCCAAAACAGACAATGAGTGGCACCTGGATGGTCAGACAGGAGAGTTTCCTTAACACAGTCCAACACAAACCATTCTATGATTCTGTGATCCAATTTTCATACATATATTTTTTCCCTGGCTTGTTTCTGCTTCAAAGTTCATAATTCAAGATGGGAACTGACTGTGAGTCCAAGTTACAGTAAAATGCAATTTCAAATCTTAGGCCCACATTTTCTCAAGAGAAAAAGACCTCAACACTAATCTTAAACTGAAAATCAATCTGTAGCACTTTCTTGAAGTATAACTCACTTTCTTAATACTGTTCATCTATATTTTTTTTTGAAAAAGATGGTGAGCACATATATAATTCAAACAGGATTTCTACATATAACTTTCCTGGCCATGCTTTAGTAGGCTCCTTATGGTTCAGATCCTGATTGCAAATTTGTAGACCTGAATAATTTTTAGATACTTCCTGAATCTCACTACAATTACATTCTTTTTTCCCCTACTTCTCCTTTATCTTCACATTTAAGTGTATTTCACTCTTATCCTCAATCTGCCATTCAAAATGTGTCAACTTGAGGAATACTAGACTACAGCAGTAACTGACAGTATTTTTAAAAACCAGTCTAGACAGTATGCAGTAGGTCTCAGAGAAAAGTGCTTGCCTATGATATATGGCATTTTAACATATTATTCTAAATTACTTCCATCAAGCAATGAAATGGCATTCAGTTCACGAGCATGTGAACAAGCTGTAGAATTTTCTTTGACAACATGCTCCTTGTGAGATCAAACTTGTAAAACATCACATCAGATTTAATGTCTAATACATCAACTTATTCCCTCTCTTTGTTTTTTTTTAGTTCTAAAGATTTAATGTTGAGAGGATATTTTCCCTAAGTTGACATAAATATTAGAAATCAGAAGAAAATGTGACTTATTCTTCCTACAAGAATTGTCTCTAAAAGACAGTGCAGCACTTAGAAATAATCAGCCTGCAGAAATGGAGAAGAATGACAGATTCATTAAACAGCTGTTTGCATCTATCTTTAAAGCAGAAGCAGATTTTAGACAGCTGTATAACATAGAAATATGCTCTAATAGAGCAGAAAGGAGTAGTTGCATGCAATACAGCAATAATAGGAATTGTTGCAAATTTTAAAATGAGACAGCACAGTTCAAAGTGACACAGAAATAACAACATTCAGGATTCTGCATTTTTTCCTCCCTTTGATTTCTCAGTTGTCTTCCACTCTGGAGAAATGTAATCTATAAAATGAGGTGAGCAGCTGGTTTGATTTCTTTGTTTGCAATAGGGGATCTGCACCAGTCTGGCTTGAGCTGAGCAGTGCTCAGATGAGGACTGACCTCACCTGTTGCTGCTGTGGTGTCCCTTGCTCTATGAAGCACTTCAATGCATTTGGTGACTGGCAGTCATTATCTCCTCTGGGAAGTAAAGAAGCTTATAACAAAATAGCCTTGTCATTCATCTTTCTTCAAACAGGGACTACTATATTTAATGTAGTTCTATATTACATAAAATATTTATTTTAATAGGATACATATGTGTATGTAATGTAAATATTAATATTTCATATGACCATAAGAAGACCTGCCTGTCCCACTACAAGCACCTCAGCACTACCATCTTCCCAGGAGGGCCATGGCTGTGACTGGCATCTTTATAGCCAATGGAGCAGCTGAGAGTTTTGAGCCTCCCTACCCACACCCCACTTCAGTGGCTATTTATGCAGCCTGTGACAGTTTCTTTTCCCCCCTTTTATTTTCTATTGTCAAAGTTTGACCTAGACTCAGAAATAAAATCCAATACTTTTTTTTTTAAGTAAAAACTAATTCCTTGAGGGAGTTTCTTATATCCTTAATGGTGAACATTTTTTTGTTCTTTACCAAGGGCGTGTAACAACAGGACAAGGAGGAATGGTTTAAACTGAGAAAAGGTTTGGACTGGATATTAGGAAGAAATTCTTCACTGAGGGTGTTGAGGCACTGGCATGGGTTGCCCAGAGAAGATGTAGTTGACCTTCCCTGGAAGTGTTCACAGCCAGGCTGGAAGGGGCTTGGAGCACCCTGGTCTGGTGGAAGGTGTCCCTGTCCATGGCAGGGGGTTGGAAATAGATGATCTTTAAGGTTCCTTCCAACCCAAACCATTCTTTGATTCCGTTTTGGTCTGTAATCCAAACTGGAAAGCCTCACCTTATTTACTGCTTTTTAAACAGTCTTGAAGCAGAAATTACTATGATATCACACTCTCATGTTCCTATGCTGTCCCAATGAAATCATTTTGATATAAATAACTCTCTCTGAATTCAGTCATGGCTATTATATTCCTCTTGTGTCTCTCCACATCACCTCTTCATTTACACCAAATTGTAGTTCTAGTACCTTGTTTCCTTTTAAATTTGGATACTTGGTAAATTGATCTGGAAAAAAACCAATGCTTTATGTTGGTCATGCTCTGCATTGCTATCTTCATTATGAACTCACAGCCATCTTCCAAGTGACTGACGTCCAGGTGTCTGCTTTTGGTCTGGCATGACCAAAACGAGTGCAGTTGTAATTTACCTGTTAAATCCTGTCGCCAGTGTGAAGGAGGTACAGATGTACCTTCCTTCCTCCTTTCCTTTCTTTCCTTCCTTCCTTCCTTCCTTCCTGCCTTCCTTCCCCTTAGATATGTTAATTTTGTCCACAAGCTAAGCAAAGAAACCCAGAATCTGCACTAAAAATGCTGCTGATTGTCTGTGTGATCCCTTTTGCATTCTTTCTTTGGTCTTATTTGCATTATTTATCTTAGCTCCCTAGAAAATAATCAGTTTTTATAGAAACATATTAACTGCAATTTCAAAGTGAAAAATCCAGAGTTTTTAGTGGTTCTGATCAAGATTTTAAAATACCATTAAAAACCTTCCAGACTATAATTAGTCTAAGGACAATTTATAACTTACATTTTTTTGGTTTGATATTTTATTCCGACTGTGCTGTTTTTATTTCTGTCACTGAAAGCCTAAATTATCACAGAAATGTATACTACAGAATTCCCTTCATTCCATAGCTGTACGTTTCTCTCTCTAATTTTCCATTCTAAACTGGTCAGAATTATTTTCCTGTTTTGTACTTCAGCCACTGACAATGCAAAAGAGGAACTGAAAGCTAAAGAGCTGTATCTGTCCTGAATGAGCAAACGCGCAATCCCACGTTCATCCTTTCGCAATCCTATAGTGACATTTGCTCTAAAACAGAAGCCTGTAGCTCTGCAAATTTTCGTGCTTCCACTCTTGACCTTTAGAAATATATCACCTACTTAAACAAAGATCAGAAATGTTAAATCTTCTTTTGCCATGAACACCATAATAAGAAAATACCGGTTTATGTACAGATTGGGAGGAAGGCAAAGGAAAGCCTGAATTTTTTTTTTCCTAGAAGCATGGAAGAGCTCCAACGAAAGTTAAATGAAGCAATAAGTACTCTAATGATTAATTAAAAGTCTTCTAATAATTAATTTAAGAAGACATATTTAAAACTATTTTAAAATTTTTCTTTTCTGTATCCCACTATAAAATATAAAATATATACAACACTGTGTGTGTATATATATAGTTTTTTTTTCCTTTAAAGGGCTTTTTATGTCATGGGAAGACGCCCTCAGACAAAGCTGGTTAGGGAAGCCTCTCATTGAGTTGTTGGGTGCAGGACTTCCTTGCTTTCTGACTTCCATCTCAGAAAGGAGCCTGGGTGTTGTTGGATCTAATCTTAGCCCCAGACTTTGTCAATGGTTCACGTCTAAAGGATAAGAGTAACTGAAATTTTGTAGAACTTTGATCAAGAATGGCAACCCAGATATATTTATATAAATAAAATAAACTATTTGAATAAATTGATTATGATAATTATTAGATTAAAGATAATCACAAATATTTACTACACAGTAAAGATAGTTATAACTACTAGTACAGTGCACCATTTTTGCAGCAGTATTGAAGCAATTATACTAAAGTTATCAAAAACAATTATTAAATAGAAATTGATGTTACTGCCCCATACCAAGGGCTTTGAGCAAATATCTTTCACTCAGCCTCACGGAGGAACCGTGAGGAGCATCCCTACTCAAGGGAGGAGTCTCCACACACACTCCAATAATTGGTTGGATAGAAGATATTAACAATTAAAAGTGAGGTGAGGCTTTTATAGTATAAAGTGATTGACTGTCCGTCATACGTCTGCAGGCCAGCTGTATCAGCTCAGTTGCTATAGATAGCTTATCAGTACTGTCACTTGTTGATTCCTTTATGAGGTACTTTGTCTGAAACATCCTCATAAGTGCCAGTTTCTGTCAGGAAACCTTGTCCTTCCACAGGATGTCTGACTTTGGGGTTGATTAATCAGGTTGGTTTCAGCATTTTTCAACATCAAAAGCAGGTTGACCTCCATTCTCCATCCATTATTGATGGCTTTGCAAACAGGGTGCAATGAGTGTTGCTTTACCCCCACAGTAAGAACTATGTTAGGGAAGCTTTTTCCTTTAAAGTTTCCCAATAATTTCTGTCAGGCACTGTGGACCATAATCTTCATTATCTTCTCAATATGTCAGCTGTACAGATCATCAGATTTGCTGAAGCCTTAATTAAGCACTTGTTACTTCTACTACGTTAAATGCAGACCAGTCCTATTACACTTATTATAGTAATGATAAACCTTGTTAATAATTTGAAATATCTTCTATTGTTTTGCAAGAACACTCACTGATTAAACATCAGTACACTTATGTCACTTTAATTGCAGCATCACACTGTTGGCCTGGGATTTAGCTCTGGATTGTAGACATCTAGGAGCAGGTGTTGAACTAGGCACCTAATTCAGTTTTCTAGCTAATTGGGAGCTAGTTAATGCAGTCAGTGGAGCCTAGCTGAATGCATGTGTATAAGAGTGAGTTGAGCAATTCTCTAGGCTCCTTTCACTGTATTGGTTACCACTGAGTGTAATGAGAAATTAGCAACCCATCTCTCCTGTAGGCATATTGAGACATCCAAATTTAGGTACCTGCAGTCTGGAGTTGGGTCTACAACTTAATGACCTGACTGGCTCATCTCTTGAAAAGTCAAATATTTTATTCAAGCTTCTTGATAATTTGCAATGAAAGTATCTCCTAATCATGCTGTAAACCAGAAAATGCACATATAATGACGTATTTTATATTAAAAAAAAAAAAAAAACAAAAACAAAACCAAAAAAAACCAGCTTTTACCATGTCACTATCTCAAGGCTTTCCTAGTTGTCTTTTGTTATTTCAGCTACCAAGGTGGTGAGCTAGGTCTAAGACACAGGTTCACGGAAAATGAGGTTTAATGGATTTCCTCTGAACTCGTGTGTCTGTGCCCAGCACCAGGCTTTTGTTTCACAGCTTCTAAGTCTCCACAAGCCTGCTTCTTAAGGGAATTGTCCCAAGAAAGGAAGACTAAGCCACAGAGGCAAAAGCTCACAGAAAACATCTGAATGTCAAAAAACCTGAGTTAAATCCTTAACAGAAGCTTTTAGGAAGGGAATCTCATTTTAGTATAAGCACAGTCCAAATCATTCTACCTGCTCAGGGTCATATGGAACAAAAAAATCCAGCTGCCAGCAGTGAGTTTAGTGGTGGGGAGAAGTGCTACGAAACAAGAGCCTGAAGCCCTTTCCCAGTCACATGTACAACATGGAAATAGAATATATTTCTGGTGTAATGGGCCTCCTTTCTCTTGTTTTCTTCTCTGTTTTCCTCTCATGCATCTGTAATGTTTTTAGGTAGGAATCTTTTCAACTGCTACAGACCCTGAGCTCTTCTGGAAAACCTTTGTCACAGCTCTCACACACCATGACATCTACCTTGATTGTTCGCCTCTTGTGCTTTTGATGAACACATACCCCACTCTTTTCACCTCTTCCCTTTTTTTTCCCTCAGTTTTCAAGCTTCCAAGATTCCTTTTTTGTTAATATTGGATTAGGCTGTATATAAGTCACACATTCTCTGTTACCAAGTCAAGTGTTCCTTCCAGTTCCTTGTCTGGCAGTGCTGCAACCAGATCATTTGGGAGTCTCTGGCATTACCAAGTGCAGCTTGAGAGATACAGAGGCCAATTTGCCTTTTGGTTTTTCCTGGGCTCACTGGGATTTGCACACTGGAAGGAACCACTGTGGTGGAAGGCTACCTTTGAACTGCTGTGCAGAAAGCCAGGGAGAAGCCTGGACCTTTACTCCTCTCACTGCAAAACTGCCAGCTTTCTCCCAGGCTCTCTGCTGTGCTCCAATTACCTCCACACAAAAAAGGTCTCATCTGGAGGGAGCTACTCCTGAGCAGTGTGGACTCAAGCCAGAAAGAATTGTTTGGTCCCATGGTACTCATTATTCAGCAATACAAGTTTTGATCTCAAAATTCTGGTTAGGCCAGTATTTTGCCTTAGCTATATCAATACTCTTCTGATCCCATCTCCTGAGCAAAGAAACCCTGGGGTTTGGGTCAGTTTATTCTAAACTAAATAATACATAGTTTTATTGCTACAAATTATGAAGATATGATCCTATCTCTTAGTGTTAGAAGACACCACACCAGTTATTTAACCATTTTTCTTCTTTCATAGATGACAAAAAAAACCATATAGGTAATTGTGTAAGCATGGAGAAAGTAGGATGAGTATCCTAAACAAAATACAATATGGGTCATATGCAAAAAAGAACATGTGTGTAACTTAGTAATCAAGAGAGAAATATGCAGGTGAGATGTCAGGATATATTTCTGGTATAGAACTAATGTGGTGTTTTTTACATCTACCTGACTCTGGCAGCATCCAAAAGGTGAGAAATTACAACACTTAAAGGACAAAACTTTGTTCAAGGAGGAGGTAGGAAGATTTTAATTTGCCCTAGAATTTTTGTCTACTATGAATTTTGACATTCTTTTGGTAGATTAATTTAATTCATCATGTATTTTTATTATTATTATTTATTTGATAAGTTTATTCATCACATATACTATACAGTCATCATATACATCATATTCATTTCATTTTCATAATTGGCCTGACTAACACATCTAAGATATCCTATGTATCTGTGTATATGCTTGTGAGAAATGAAGAGAAAAAGACACTAAAGAAGAGTTAAAAGTTTTCTTTTAACAAACTTTAAATTTCCAAGTAACATACTGGAACTGCTAATTTAAAGGCTGGACAAAACAAAGAAAAATTAAAGAAATTATGCAGATTTTGTTTCTCTCAAATGCAGAGAAAAAACTATGGCCTAACTCTCTATATACGCCAATTTTGGAATAGTATATTTAGTTTTTACTTGCTCCAAAGCAGTATATAATTTTAACAAAACATTGGATTACTAAATATCAAGAAAAGATTCTAAGGTTTGATCACATAGATATCAAAGTATCTCAATTCTATTTTTTTTTCTTTTGCCTTATTTCCTCGTTTCCCTTAAGATAGTCTAGGCCAGAAATAATTCTACTGGAATCAGCAGAGTCAAAATTTGTGTAACACTAGAACAACGCTGGGAAAACAAAATGCACTTGAAGTTCAGGCATGTTTATGTCTGGACTTTCCACTTTTCTTATCATAATAGAGAAATCTGACCCTCTGAGCCAGAGTTGAATTTCCACTCTGTTTCAGATGGAAAGAATATCTGCACTGGGAATGCTGTCCAAACCCACGATTAGTTTTTTTAAAAAAAGCAATGCAGACAGAAAACAGATGTTAACTGCTGGGACAGAAAAGTTATTGGCAGGGAAGAGAAACTGAAAAATTGATGTTTTAGCATAAAGTGCCTTTAACTGGAAATGGCAATAGCACAGCGAGAGAGAGAAGCAATCTTAAGATGCAAGGCATAGCTCAACAGCAGCATCCCGGCCATATTTCCAAGCAGGGACTTTCTGTATTTTGAGGATATTTTGCATATCCTGCACGTAGCTAATAATGTGCTGAAATGTCAGACTCGTGTTTCATCTCCCTTCTCGTTACCTGCACTTGCCTTTGGATGGCAGAGGACAACATAGAATTACCATAGAAATACCTCACTTATCTTGCAAGCTATTTGTCATATAAATTTTCCTTCAGGGAAAAAGCTGTGTTAGTGATTATAAGTTCCTTTAAAGAGGCATCATTTCCCCTCTGAATCCAGTATTCATGGCTTAATGAAGTTAGAATAGTCATTCCCAGCTAAGATGCCTCACATGTCAAATTTTGTCTCTGCAGAAAGAAATCTAACAGCATCATTCTTTACAGGGCAGTTTTGCATTTTTTTCCAGTTCCCCCAGTGCTGAAGGATGCTGAAGGATGCAATGATTGATGCAGTGGGATAAACCCAAAAACTGTAAATCAGGGCAAAAGCAGGGAGAGATGGGACAGGGCAGTGAGATGCGCTACAAACCAGCCAACCAAGGCTTTATTTCTGCTGCATCATCACTGAGAAAAATGACAATGTGAATGAAATTGAGACACCTAAAGAAAATGAATGGAATTTTGGGGTTGAATTTTTTTTTTTTTTTTACCTCCATACTAACTAGATATACCATTATTTGGCAGAAGGACAAAACACTTTGGTAAAACAACATTAATTCCTGTTCACTACAGGAATGAAGTATCTGAATTAGTATGACATACTTAAAACTAAGCACAGCCTTAAGTTGGTCAGGATTTTGCTCCTAAGCAATAAAGCACACACATTGAAAGCAATCCTTTACCTTAAGCTGACAAGCTATTACTGCATAGCAATTATAGTTACCATGTTTTTCCTTTGTTCCCTTTTAATTAAGCAGGAAAATGTTGTGCTAAGCATTATGTGTTTAAGTTGTCCATGTCCCATTTCTAACGGTATTGAAGTTTAAACCTACTTTATCTGGGTGTGCCGTGGCTTCATTAGTTAGTATCTGTGTATTATTTGAGATCTGTGGATCACAGTAGTGCAACCATAGTCTCTCCTGTACCAAACTGGGTAAGAGATAGCAGATTACTTCCATTATCCATCTCAGATCACAAAATGGTTCAATGTCTGAAACAGCAGAGCAAAACCACCTTTCTCACAAGTGCCATCACTAGAGCCAACAGCTGCACAAGCAGAGGCTGCATGAAGAACAGCATTTTTGGACATTTACCTTATATCCACACCCATTGCCACATTGGTTCCAGGGGGCTGTGGCTCACATTCTACAAAGTGCAGGAGAGAGCACAGCAGCAGTATTTGCTATGTGACAAAACAAAAATATGTATTTCTGACAGAAATTTCAAGGCTGATCTCATCCCTATTAAATGATATGGTAAAAAAAATTAGTCTTCTTAATACAGACACTCTTAAAACAATCAGAAAAGAATGTTCTTTCCTAAATTCTATAAATTCTATAGAATTTATAGAATTCTATAAGTGACAGCTTCTATCTCCTGCTCTGCAGTGCTGGAAGCAGTTTGCTTGCACTGAGAAATGGCTTTTCAGCCCTCCTTGCTAGATGGCTGCTTTGAAGAAGGGGGCAGAGGATCCTGTAGGTAGCATGATACCCGTAATCTTAGAAGTGGGAGGGTTTCTGCATCTTATTGATTGTAGGATTTGGATGAGCACTTATTCCCATGGCTTATGAATGAAACAACACTTTTTATTATTGCCACAACATCCTAAACCTTTGGAAAGTAATAGCCTGATAAAAGGGACAAATAGAAATACACAAAATAATCTCAATTGTACCATTCTTAGTTGTGGCTAATTACTGGTACTCTGAGAGCTGAAACTAAACAAAATTAAATTTTCTGCTTGTAGTTGTAAACTCAGTAGAATTTTAGGTAGGAGGAAAAAAAATTGGTGAGCCAATTTAAGCACGAACATATGAAGATCCTCATTAAAATGGAAACAGGGGAACATACTGCCAGAAGTATAAAACAAAACCTGTTCCACACTTTATTATTGTTTAGCATCCAACTGATCATTTCTTCTAATCAATGGGAATTTCTTGCAATTTTTTGATATTTAAAATTCCCTTTTCTGTAATTTTTGGGGTAAATATTGCAACATGCCAAGTTGCCAAAATGGATTTTAAGTATTTTTTCCTCTATGTATACACACATATGGACACTGCTGTATCCTCCCACCTCTACTGACCACCTCCTTACCAGTATCCTGATTTTTTCTGTTGTAAGCTGGTCACCCTTTATGTGCTTTCCTAACCAGGGAAATCTTAATTCCAGTGGAGACTTGGAAGTATCCTAAGCAGCTTTAAGCAAATCACATGGTAATGGAAAGACCACACACAGAAAGTAGATAAGTTGCAACTTCTGAAGTCACTGTCTTTATGTGAAGTTTGTTTTCAGGTTTCTGTTGAATTATTTCCTTCTGCTATCTTCTGGGGGAAAAAAATGCATCAGTTTCTGCTGCCCACCTCCTGCCTGTCTCCAGCCTTGTTCCAGTGTTGCTGGTCCAGCAGTCTGGGGACTCACAGTGAACATCTGGGAGCTCACGTGGCTGCAGGCTAAGTGATGCTGGGAGTAACACCCATAGCATCACAACACCTTGTTCTTGCTGAGAGCAACACCCATAGCAACAACAGCTGCTTTGATTGCAGCTTCCTGGTGATTTATTTTGCATATTTTCCTCCCAAGTGCACGCTAATCAATCTCTTTCATTGGCATTTTGGAGAGAAATCTCTCCACACTTCCCTCAGACAGGACAGGATGGGCACAGCACTTGCACTTATTTCATTGCTTCACTGTAGTTTGGGTTCTCTAAAATGAAGTGTTTTGACTGAATTTTTGCCTGCCCTACATTGTGTCCTTTTATAAATACTTCTCATCTTTAGGTGTAAGTTGAAGTAACTGATTATGTGATTATGGGTAAAGCTTGGGTTTATCAGGAAACTAGTGCTGAATTGTTATCATAGTTGAACTACTTTAGTAGAACCACTAAATCTCTGATAGATGTTGTGGTCCCTAAATATAATCTGCACATTATTTGCCCCTTTTTTTCCTTTTTTTTTTTTTTTTAAGTTTTCCTATATGACACTTTTTTTTTATAGAATACTTCATTTTTTTTACTGCTTTTGGTTGGGGCAGTCAACCAAGCAATCTTGATTCTTTGGTCTTCATCCACATTATTCTACATCCCATTTTAGCATCATTTTCTGTTGTGGAATTCAGATCTGACCCACAAATAAGGTAATGAAAAACATGAAGCTATTTGAGGCTGAGGCTCAAAGGGATCCATACATCAGGGAACTGGGGCAGAACCTTTGAGTAACTCTGTTAGTCAAAGGTTCTAGAAAAGGTTTCATGCCTCTGGATGGGGTTAGAGACACTGAGAAGCGAACAAGGAGCTGCTTCGGGCTGTTCAAAGAGAAATCCTGTTGCCTTTGATGTTTTGCTCTGAAATGAGCACAGGATGGCAAAAGCTGAGGGCGAGGGCTGTGCACAGACAGAGAGGTACAACAGCAGTGCAAAGGTTTCAGTTTGACTGTATTGGAGTGCTTAGAGTTTTCCATTTCAAAATACCTTTGGGGTTTTTTTTGGTTTGGGTTTTTTTTTTTTTTTGTTTGGTTGGGTTTTTTTTGGGGGGAGGGGGTTTGCCACCTCTCCAGGTTTACTTTGTATTTAAGCATGCAATGAGAACAGGTTGAAATCAGAGTGGAGAATTATATCTGCTGTTTATTTAATGAAAGGTATCTACTCTTATTGACAGTGTTCCTACAATTCAAGAAGGTTTTGAACCATTTAGCCTTTCCAAAAACAAAAATCCAAACTGCAGAGCTCTTGCTTTGCTTTTCCCCTTTACACTCACATCAAAAAAGGAATCTGATTCTTCGTCCTTTTGCATCCTAACTGTATGCCTGCCTTTGTAGCAGCTGCATACTGATAACAGCATTTTTTTTGCTCTGTCTGCATGGTCTTTGTCCCTTTCTCAAGTTTTGTTAGTTAATTTATACCAAGCTCTTAGCTACTCTGCTAAGGAACATTTTTGATTACCTGAGCATGAATTATTCCCACACTATGCAATGGGTTTCAAAAGAAAAAAAAAAAAGTCCAAAAAGCAACACTTTATTTATGTCATTTTATTATTTTATATTTTTATTTTATTGTGGACACAAATAATTGTTTCTTTATGCTTCTTTTTTCACTTTCTGTTCCTATTTTCTGGTTCATATGGCACACAAATAGTTTTTAGGCTATCTTTAGTACTGTTCCTAATTGTTTACTGAATGTGATTGCCTCTTGTTATTTCTTCAAGATTCCAATTTTGACTTTAAACATTGTACTCTATCCTCTTTGCCCTTTAACACCTCTCAGTGCTATGACAGTAGATTTTCCACTAAAACACATTTTTTCCCCCTTTCAAAGTCTCTTTCCAGTGTACTTTAACATCAAAGTCTGGTCAATGAATATCTAAGATCTGATTTTGTTTTCTGCTTTCATCCTGAACTGGTTTTGTCTTTATGCTTCTCATGCCTCACTCTTCTTCTGCACATCCTCTGCCATGCACTTCACTTGGAATCACAGCAAATACTCTAAAGAGCCCCAAGTTCCCAAAACAGTATGTTGCCTGACTGTTTTTCTTTGCCTCAACTTCTGTTTCCATCAATTGAACAGCAGACAGTGTAAGATGGATTTCTCTGAATTGACCAATAAAGTCAATTGATTAACAAACACAGTTAATACACTAATATATTACTTAAACTATTCTCTTAAAAAAAAAAAAAAAAAAAAGACACCTTTGAATTGCCACAGTAAGTTGTTGTCCTCTAGAGAGTCCAGGAGTTGCCCCACATCTGTATTGTACATGTAGCATTAGATCAAGTGACTATAACAGCTTTATTTTTGCTTTTCTGACAACAAGCATTGCATTAATTCATGTTTCTTTTATAGCTGTCAGGAAGAGAACATTGTGTTAATCTATTGATTTAGTAGGAAAGCAATATCTTGTCTTTGTTTATTAATTACTTTTGAAAAGGGAAATAAATTCTCATTATTCACTGCTCCATTTCTGAAAAGCGCTTTAGAAAGATTTACTCAAGATTTCCGGAGTTAAAAACTTTAATGAAAGGAAGTCCAAGCAAGTTTCTGAAGAATCCCCCAATCGGAAAACAGGAGTACCACTGCAGATTTATTAAAAGAATAAGGAAATTATGTTAAGCTGGTAGTTAAATACACTTGTAAATTTTTTCGGAAGAGCACTTGCTGAGGTAGTAGAAAGGCTTGAAGGAAGGGAATGTGTGTTAGGGCTACGGCAAAAAGGGTCAAAAGGACTGACCAAGAAATCAGAAATCACCTTCAGCCCTGCTACCTGTGTCTGCTTCCAGCAGCAAAGTGACATTAGCAGGTGGGAGGAAAAGGAGGTGGAAAAATGGGTGCCAGGCTTCCAACTCTGCAAGTTGTGCATGTAGTTTGATGGAAAATAATTTCAGCTACAATCACTACAATTTTCCCCTATGTCCATTGGTGGTGTGTCCTCATCTTTCTCTTGTTTTTCTCACTTTTCTCTGCTTGAGATATCCTTTCTCCTCTGCTCAGTTTCTGATATGGTCTACTGTTAGGGATTTCATATGGTGGAGATGATCAGATAATTGTATTTTTAAACCCAGTAGACCACCTACAGAAAAAATTCTCTTTGAAGGGGTCATGTATCTCCTCTTGTTAACTTAAATATATGTATTAAATGCACATTTAACCAGACAGAAGTAAGCTGCAGAAGCCCAAGAAGACAAAATCAACACCAATAACTACACCAACTGACTTTTCCAGTTATTCCAGTCCACCCCCAACGGTGAGAAAGCTTGCTCTAATCACAGGAAGACCATCAGTCCCAATCCACACTTCAGCAGATAGCAGGGAGCATGCACGTGGCTGATATCAGAGTTAATTTTTTGGTCCCTAATAGGTCATGAACATGAAATTAAGATTTTCCCACAGCCAAGGCATTAAGCAAACCTCTCTTCCATGAGGAGGGCAGTAAGGCAAGCTCATCTGGCAGCACTTAGATTATTTTGTTGGAAAACAGGCACACCACAAGATGAAATCCCCAAGAAATTGTGATCTCTGCCATTCACAGAGACAAATCTTGAATATACAGTATGAAAGTTGTTAAATTTAAAACTTCTCCAAGTCAGGATTGCTGTGCTGGCTGGAAGAAATGAAAAAGAAAATGACCACAGAGGAGTGTACTTTTGTCTACCTCAATTTGCTATGCTTCCCATTCTTATAGTGTATCACAGCCCTGCCTTTACCTCCTTCTGGGACATTTCTTTAAAAAAATACCTTCTCAAAAAAGCATTAAATCCTAAAACCCTGTCACATATAATGAAAATGGAAGGGCTGAGAATTGAGCTGGATCTATCAAGCTCAGGTCCTACACTTTCCAAGCCAAATTTAAAAGGGAATATAATAATTTTTTTGAAGAACAAAGTTGGCAACTGAATTTCAATTGGGAATTTTTTGTTGTATGTTTTTCCTCTTCTCCTTTTCCTTGTGTGTATGTATGTCCTTTTTATCTATATGCAGGATTGTTATCTTTTTGTTGAAATTGTTCCCAGAAATGTATTTCCAGAAAATACATGAGTGGTGGTGATTTATGAGAGTGTCCTTTAAATTTACGCTGGTAATCAGCTAAAATAGAAAATATAGCATGTGTGTAGTTTCAGTCATTTTGTGAAGAGTGTGTCATGGGATGGTCAAAAAATGCACAGACTTGTGTGCCAGCTTTTGGGATGTCTGTGTTGAATGATTTCCAAATATAAAGTAATGATATATGAAAGAATATAGATTTCTTCTATAATGAGCCTCATGTGTGGCTTTCTCCAACACAGACTACCTGAGTGAATAAGTACAAAATGTACTAGAATACTGTTTATATGCCCAGACTTGGAAAGTAGAAGAATGGCATCTCTATGAGATGTCATCTCTTATCAGCCAAATGCTGCAACACGCTGTTCTGCCCTCCCTCTGAAGGGGACAAATAAAATTTACCTTGATGTCACTGAGAGTCTCCACCACTTATCACAAATCAGGGACAAGTCAGGGTAACACATCTCCTTGTAACAACGTGGTGGGTCAGCCTCTTCTTACAGATGACAAGCAACAGGATGAGAAGGAATGACCTTGAGTATTGTCATGGAAGACTTATATTAAGAAAAACTTCTTCACTGAAAGGGTAGTCAGGCATTGGAATAGGTTGTCCAGGGTAGTGGTGGTATCACCATCCATGGAAATGTTCTAAAGGTGTGTGGAAATTGTACCTGGGGACACAGTATATTGGTAAACATGGTTAACAGATGGACATGATGACCTTAGAGGTCTTTTTCAATAGAAATGATTCTATGATTCTATGGCCTGAGAGACAGATTTTAGTTGGATATTTTTGAAGAGGAAGAGAATGGTAAAGAGATCTATTTACTAAGATCAGATCACAAGGTAATCAGAACAACTGAAAAATGTTGAAATACAGAATCTCAAATTTGTTAGGCTCTATAATTCCAAGAGAAGTAGCCAAGAAAATAGGAAAACCTTTTGGTAAACATTTGCATGCCTCACTAGGTAATGGAGGAGTGAAAGGAGTAGATAAAGACTGCACTGCTAAAGTAAAATTATACAGAAGATGAAATATTCTTTCCCATCCAGTCTCCTTCAGTTGCTACAGAAAAGGTAGATGACCCAGGATTAAAGCAAGGAAAAGAGTAGCAAAACTGACAGCAATTTCAACTGATTACCGATGCAGGGGATTTAAAGTCAATCCAAAATTTCTGCTGAGATTTTATAGTAATGAAGCAGAGTGTGTAAAGACCGAGATCATGAGAATAAAGACTTATGGCATCTCTCTGTCTCCTACCATAACCTGCAGAAGTCAAACAATGTTCCAGGTTAAAACGTACTTTATTATAATATTTGTATTGATTTTCATATTAATTCATGATGCCACCTGGCCAATGTACCATGGTAGTCTCCATTGCATTAATCTTTATGATTTAACAAATTTGCATTTAACCATTAGGATACTGTTATGAGGTAAAGACAGTCTTATCGGGCAAATTACCCATACTGAACAGAGAATGAAGTGCAGCACAAAGGAGCAGATTCCTAAGTCTTTTAAGGTGCTAGCATGCTCATTATCCATTGAAATGGGGATCCAGTCCTAAGTTAGATGCTCTGAGGAAAAAAAACACATCTCAATATGAGATTCACCTTGCCACCCTCTAAATATCAGATATCTAACCTAAGCTAGTAGTCTGTAGTCTCTTTCTTTACTATTTTCATTTATTCTATAATTTAGCATAATTCAACTTTACACTGAAAAGAAAAAAAAAATACTTGTATGGGCATAGTTGTTCTAAAAAGATGCATTTTCAAAGAAACTTGGATGTTCTTCAGGGGAAAAAGCTTCGATCAGTGGAGAGTTCAAGGAATTTAATCCTGTCTTCCTCACAACCAGCATTTTTTTTTTCTTTGTCATCTTCTGCTGCAAAGTCAGTTATTTTCAAGGACACAGCCAGGTCAGTCCAAGTAAATTTATCTCTAAGCAGCATCCAACAATTTCTCTTTTAGTGGTCATTAGCAGGATTTTCATTTGACTTTGGATGATTCTTTTTTTTTGTCTCTGGACTGGGCATGGAGGTTCAGGTCCTGGTTTAATTGTAAGTGTATCAGCTTAGCAATGGTGCTGTGATAATACTGTATTACCCAAGTCTATTTGCCTTTTGCATTAAACTGATATATATTTGAACTCTGTGTTATAACTTAAGGTAAAATTACTTAATGTTAATTGTTGTTCAACCATTCAGCAGATAACAGCTGCTCTTTTCTCTCAAGTGGAGGCTCTTTTCCAGTGATAAACTAAAGCACTTTCTGCTTATCTCCTAGTGTGTCTACCTGTATGTAGGTATTTGTAATTTCAGCAGATGAAGGGAGAGTCATTACAAGTAACAAGACACAATTCATGTGTCTAATCATCATACTGAATTTCTGATACTGAAATCATCTGCCTATCACAGGTACATGGGAGATCTCCACCTTTCTGGAATGGCTGCTTGAGATCAGGTGGGATTGCCCAGAACATCTCAAATGCCACTAGTTGCCTAAGTCACAGCGCATAAATTGACTGCCAATGTCTCCAGGGTGTTATCCTGTTCACACATTTTGTTTGGACTGTACTTTAGGAGATGCATATCGAGTCCACAGAGTGTATTGCCTTGATCTTCAGAGAATGGGGGTTTGATACCTTTTCTTCATCTGGAACTAGATGGTCTTTAAGGCCCCTTCCAACCTATATAAATTCTATATGAATGCTGCATGTGAACACCAAACTTGGGATATCTGATATCTCCAGTTTCCATGAGGTCTTTTGACTTAAACAAAAACCAGAAAGAAATATTCTTTTTAACTAGAAATAGTCTTTTTAACTACCTCAGCTCCATAAACGTGCAAAAGTGCATATTTCAACATGATGAGCTTCTATACAGTAAAAATGAAGTCTGAGGAGCCACTGTACTTTTGACTCCTAGAGGAAGCATGATCAGTAGGATGGAAAATCCCAGCCACTTGCAGCACAATTTAAGCTATTGAAATATTTTCTGGGGGGAAAGAAAAACCAAATCAAAACATACTGATTCTATCCAAAGTCTGTGCTATTCAGCCAAGTGCAAATGCTAACCTTCAAAACCACAGAAAATACTTGCAAATTTTAATTGCGCCCTGGTTGGATCTCCTTGACCTGCTGTTTCTTGTTGCCTCTTTTCTCACTGAAGAGATGACCTTAACTGCAGACCTTAAAATTAAGCATACGATGGGCATAATTAAATTACAAAATTACAGAACAGCTTGGGAGGAAAAGGACATTAAAAATCATGTAGTCTAGCCTACCTGCCATGGGCAGGAACACCTTCCACTAGACCAGGCTGCTCAAAGCCCAGTTCAACATGGCCTTGAACAAAACCGAGAGGGGCATCCACAACTTCTTTAATTAAGTGGCACTTCTATAATTGTTTTGTTATTTTGTTCAATCAAAACTCTTACTGGAGAGAGGTGAGAGAATGATGAAGTGCATTAAATGCAAAGCTGGGAGCCCCTGTTGAGATCACAATTTACCAGTACTTGCTATGCTTTCCTGATCATCGACTAATTCTGAAACCACTTCAGCTGATCTCAGGCCCTGGAAAGGCTTATTGAGGTAGGAGATGAATCCAGAACATGCATAGACATATATACAAAATCCTTTTGAATAGAGCAGTGAATAACAATCAATAGATTTGCAATAGGAATAGACTTTAGATGAGAAACTATAAAAGAGGGAATGTACGTTTCTGTGAAAGTCACTGGATACCAGGATTCTGGTTCTAACCTACAAAGACTCAGACAGGTCAGCAGTAGCTAATAAATCATCTCTTCTTCACTCATGACAAACTTGAAGGAATAATTCAGGCTAGAACTTCCACAGTGTGAAAAAAACAGAGCAGATTCTCTATGATTTATTTCAGCTGGATTGTCTGCTTTTCCAGAATGCACTTGTTAACCAGGTAGATACCTCTTTCTTCTTTCTTTTTCCTTTGATCTTTTAAGGCTATGAGGTCTTTATAGTCCTTTGCTAATGGTTTTTGCTTTATTTTTTGTTAGGTTTGGGTTTTTTTATTTAGGGAATAGATACTCATAGCTCAACACAGATGCTGCCAATTTTAATCTAAGTTATTTGCATCAGTATTGTCCTCCAGCTGTGCAAAAGACACCCCAATAATGTTAAGTAAACACAGAACCTGTCCCTATTGGAAATCATTTGCCTTCTTTCCATCATTGGCTCTATACAGCAGTAGTGAGGAGCCCAGGAAGAGCCAGGAAGAGGTTAGGACTTCAGATGAAGCCACAAAGTGACACAAAACACAAATAAGCAGAGGAAGATAAAGACCTCTCCCTCTATTCTGCCATGACATGCCTACCTCTGCTACAAAGTTTGCTTCTTCAAGTAAACATGCTGATGTTTACATCACCTTGCCACCCCACCTGTCCCTTCTGACGTCTATCTGCTCATATGCTCCATGCTTTCAAAATCCTGTGAGCCCTCTGAGGTGGCATCTGTTGTTGTGTCACTTCCTCATACAGAGGCTTGTGCAATGGGGCTTTAAAGCATAGCTCTAGTTTCTAGGCACTAAGAGAATAATAATAAACAATATTAAAAGCTGTAGCAGCTGCAATAAAACATGCATTTATAGGGGTTAGCTTGATGCATAGCTAACAAATCATTTAAGCTTTTAAATGCATATATATATATAAATAAATAGCAACAATAAATAAGATGAAACTGCAGCTGGGAGAGAACTCTTATGGCTGTTATTTTTTTTTCCCCACTTATCTTCCTTCTGCATAAGGGATAATAGGTTTGCATTGCCAATTCCAGGCAGTTGATCTCTCCTCAATGATGGTTTTGCTATAATTTTCCTAATTTCAAGCTCTTCTTTAAAAAGGTAACAGTAAATGGCATCCAGGCCATTTTTGCAGTCATCGGCAGCTGACTCAGTTGATTCATTTCCACAGATTTAAGTTGCGTGCGTAGTCAATCCCCCTGGAAAAATGCTGCTTCCCCATATCAAATAGACTGTGCAGCCTCCAAATCCTGATTTTAAAATCAGCATAAAAGCTAAGGCTTTTAGGGTCCGTGTCATCACTGCAACCCTGCTCTTGGGAGGGAGTTAGATGTCATTTGCAAAACTTTCTCTTCAGGAGTTCTTACAATGGTTGTTACATCAGAAAAACATGAACATACAGAAATAAGATCTAGACTAGCTCTTTTGTTCTCTTCCAAAAACCATGTGTGTATTGGACATCAAATAATTTGGAGCTAAGCACTGATGTCATCCAAGGGCCTGACCTCTGCTAAGTAAAAAATGTAGTTTTGATTCACTAATTTGATGTCATAAACCACTGGCCAGTGCTACTCATGTTAGTGCCCTCAATATGTTCCTTATTATTTTTATAAGTATTAGTTAACAGGAATTTCCTCTGCTAGAAGCAAGAAATATTACTGTGTAAATCATATTTACATTTTAAAGACTCTGTTAGGTCAACCTAGTATCACTATACATCTGTTGAGTTTGTTCAAATTCCAAAAATGGCAACCAGACATTATGGAATCAACATAATCCCTAAAAGAGCTGAGACTGTTTAGTCTAGAGACCAAAAGACTGAAGGAAAAAAGGATAATCTCCAAATATGCAGAAAAGACCTTCAAAGAGAAAAGGAGTAAAACATTCTCTTTGTCCTCATTGAATATATTTGGAAGCAATGGCTTCAACTGTATCACAGAGCTCTGGGTGAAACTGCTGGAGAAGTTTTTAACAGGAAAGCAAAACACCAGACTAAGTTGCTTAGGAGTCTGCAGCATCTTCCCCAGAGGGTTTTAGAAAAAAGCCCAAATCAAGACCAGAAAGGGGATTTTGCACCCTTTACACAGGCTATCGAAGAAGAACGTATTGACACCTCTATTTTTTACATTATTTTCTATAAATCTGTATTATTACTGGTTTTCCCATGGACACACTTGCCACACTGTTTCAAAATACCAGTAAAGCTGAGAAATTTAGAATGAAATTTCTTTTGTAGAAGTACATTTTTGCTAAACTTTCTGCAGGTAGATACTTCATCATGAGACTTCTGGTCTAGACCAAAAGTCAGTTTTTTATTTTGTAAAGAGTGTATTTACAGAAGTCATAGCAGTTTTGCCTTTAGGTATCTCAAAAATAACCCAACAATAGTCCCAGTGAGTAATGCTGGGTAAGAAGCTATATTTGTACCAAGGAGAAGAAAAATATAGCCATAGTTCTGCTATGGCTTCTGCTGCTTCTGCTGTTGCTGCTTCACAAGTCTGTTGCACATTTGTGCACCTAGTGTATACACGTATTTTTAAATACACAAATTTCACAGGTAACAGCCTAGAGACAAAAGTAGTAAGAAGTGTAAGAGAAAGCTGAACTTTATGGTGCTCATAATTTTTCTTGATAGAATAAGAATCTTAGTGTTTACAACAATGCCAAGTGACTTCCTCATGCTGCTGTTGTGATGCCACACCGACTTCTGCTGACATTTACATCATTGGCAAAGGTGCTGCATAAAGGGAAAACAACCTCACCTCTGAAAATGAAAACCACAGGAACACATTTTTGCCAAGATATTTTATCTACAGGTATATCTCTAAGCTCTCTCAGATCTCTGCAAATAAGGGTGGTCTCACGTGGCAGCCCTTTTAAAGAAAATTCACTTAAGTAGATTCATTTGCATTTAAAAGAAGAGTGTAGGAGGTAGAAATTAAAGAAGAAATTCTTAGTTAAATTTGTTCCTTTTCACAATGTCTTAAACTCTTCTTCCTAATATCTAACTTCTGTTTTACCGTTCCTCCTTCCCATTTGACTCAAAAATAAATAAACCCAGAAATACTTCCTTGTCCTGATAATTGTGCAGGTTGAATTCCAGGGCTTTATATTGTAACAAATACAATGAGAAAAAAACCCCTCCAAAATTAAATTATAAGCACTTGTCTTCAGTGCTCTGTGTCTATGCCTAGCCATTTATTTTTTCATCCCTGCTCTCTGTATAGCAATGACCTTGCTTTGGGAAGCTGTATCATGCTCCTGTTGCAATATCATGGCATTCTAACTCTGGTTGTGGCATCTGTGTAGATAGCAAACCTGAGTGGACACTGCTTCACAGTTTTCTGGGAGGAAATTTTAACTTTTTTACTCTAACATTTCTTCTACAATTAGCATATTCAAATGGTAACAGCTACAAATGAAAAGAAAAATTGACTCAGTATATTTATTGCCCGGAGGCTTTTGATAAAAGGCTTAAGTTTCTTGTAATGTTTTAAGTTAAGATAAACCATGCCTCAAAATTAAACTTGAAAAGCACATACTGGAAGTTAAAGTTACCTCAAAACAACAATCAGCTTAGTCATTTGGGAGGTTTAAACGCGTCACTTAGTCTCAGTTTCTTGATCTCAGGGTGGGGTTATGTGGAAAATAATACTGTGAGGAGCAACCACAATATATTTCAGGGTATGAAATTGCCAACATTGATGAGACATTCTTACCTGTACTCAGCTCAATTATACTGGATAATTCATAGGAAGGAATGTTTTGCAACTCCTTCAAATAGTCAGGATTTTAAATCATGAAATGTCATAAAAAATTGTCTACTTTTCTCTTAGTAAGAGACTATTTTGCTTCATTCTGCTGTGAGTCATGCTTGGACGATTTGAATTCTGTTGTGTTTAACAAGATTCAGACAATTCATTTTCTCTCAAGATGATAAAATGGATACAATATCATTTATGGCCGTAATTCTCTTTCATAATTTTGCTCAGCAATATTTTTTCAGTGGAATGCTCATTGAAAATAGAACCATTACATGTAATGTAAACATTTCTGAATTGAGATATTAACATTTAAAAATTGCCTCATTTCTCTTTAATGTGTTTTGCTGTTTTTCTTGCCTAATTATCATTCTTTTCAATATTTATGTTAACATGACCTTTCTCTGACTGAATGGCTTTAAGTGCTTCTCAAGTACTTATAGCATCATGATTTTTAAATTAAATTATGTTGTTACAGAAGAGATTGCAATGCAGCCCACAGAATTGCAGGGAAAGGAACATGTTTCTCTTAGCCCCAGAATATTAATGCAGTGATAGTGTTTATTAGTTCGCTCTTTGAATCAATGCAACTGTATCAGAGGAAGTATGACTTTGTTTCTTGTTCATGATTAGAAACATTCCAGTAAATTTAATGCTGGTCAAAATTGTCAGATTGAATAGCCGTGAAAGATTGTTTAATGTTGTAAAATGTTTATTACTGTTATTTATTATGCCTTCATCCTGCTGACAGAATTAAGATTACACCACAGATTCTGTTTGCCCATGGGAAAAGATCACAGGAACACAGGCAGTAAGATCTGGCTCCACATCTTGAATTTTCAGGTCCATGTTATTCCACAGCCAAAACCTACTCTTTTGAAATCTGTGAGGTCTAGGGCTACAGCATGCGCAATAATAAGCAAATGCAGAATTTTCTTGTAAACGGTGTGAGATGTTTACTTTGATTTCCTGAATATCTTTCAGTGTATGTGTTCTGTTTGTCTAGAATTTAAGAGTAAAGACTATACTATCAACTTTCACTTTGAAACTTGTTACTGTATATTTTAGGGGGGTTTTATTAAAAAAAAAAAAAAAAAAAGTTCTCAATCTTTCCACTGTTCTCCATTTAGAGATGACAATGAGTAGGAATATGATGAACTGAAAGACATGAATGACACACATCACAGGAGAAAGATGGAACAAAATAAATAGATGCAGTTACTTAATATTTAACTTTTTATCATTGAAAGATGTGAACAAAATTAAAGACAAAATAAGACTGAAGGAAAATAATGGATATTAAAAGACTTCCTAAAAATGTGAAATTAAAGTATTAAAACAAACAAAAAAAAACAAACCAAAACACAAAACAAAACAAAAAGCAAACAAACAAAAAAAGCTTGTAAATTGTAGTAAAAGGAATCAGGTAAGCTTTAACTGAAATAGTCACTAATTAGCAAAATTCTAATGTACTCATCTCACTATTTTATTCCATTTGACATAAAAATGTCAAATGGAAAAAAAATAACGGGTAGCTAACAGTCAATAAGTTCACATAACTTAGTTCACAAGCATCCCACAGGACAAAGCCTAATCCAGAAGAATGCTGAGTCTTCAAGGTTTCCTGACCACAATGGTTGAGCAACTGGGAATGATCTGACACTGTACTTTGTGCAGAGCTTGCTTGGGATGAGTTCCTTAGTGGAATTAATGAGGAGGGGAATTTTTCCCCTGCACACAAAATGCATGTAGTCTGATCCTGATTGATTTTTTCTTGTATTTTAAGAAGGTAGAGAATAAAAAAGGGAACTATTTGCAAGGTCGATGCACAGGTCAGGAAGGCTAGAATCTTAAGGCAAGTTGTTGTAGATGAAAGGTGTGCATGGATATTCCAGAATATGAGGACAAAAAGCATGACATTCCTAGAATCATAAATTGTTAAGATTGGAAAAACTTTTGTGATCATCAAATCCAACCATCAAGCTAGCACCACCATCATGTTCAACACCAAGCCATATCCCAGAGCATCCACACGTTTTTTGAACACTTCCAGGGATGGTGGACCCCACAAACCTCCCTGAGAAGGCTGTTAGAAAACCTGACAACTCTTTCCCTGAAAAAATTTTTCATGTATCTAATCTAAACCTCCTCTGGCGCAGCTTGGGGCCCTTTTCTCTCATCCTTTATTCTTTTCAACATTGAATGAACTTGGCTTGGCCAACAAGTTTCTGACACTCTTGTGTCAATAGCACTAATACAGCTTCTCCAAAGACACCATGCTTCCTTCCTGGATGTCAGGCTTGGCCAGGTAAACTTTAACACTTGGTGTTCATAGAGGATGCTCTAAAGATTGGCAAGATATAGGGCAACTCCCTCCGGGAGGTGTTCAACTAGAGTTAAACAAGACAGGGTCACTGCCAAGAGCTTTGGAAAAACAGCATGAAGAGAGGCAAAGGGGAAAAGTGGAGAGAGATATAGATAATGCAATTTTTTTTTTTTTT
>VYXD01002841.1:1097665-1206277 GCA_013397195.1 Hylia prasina
TTTTTTTTTAATGGGGAAAGATGTCAAACTGTCATGTTAGTCTCTGCTGAGGTTCTGAGCACGAACAGTTGCCAGGGTAACTGTTGTGCCAAGCCTCAGCACTTATGTATTTTTTCCATTGATAATTGCTAATGTGAACAAGTGCTGGCTTGCACTTTACACCTGCCTGCCTTGTAAGTCTACTTTAATTGGATGTGCCAAGATTGAGGAAAAAGTAATCTGCCCTTTCAAGACAAGTGACAGATAGATGAAGTGTTGCTTAGGCCTTTACTGTAACAATTTTGCTGACAAAATTACCATGAATTGTCTTCCCTCAGTGCACATATACTGCCTTTGTTTATGGAATGAGAGTTTAAGCTTCAAGGTTCATTATAAGTAATTATGCCATAAAGTTTTCGGGAATATCTTGGTGCTATGTGGTGAAATTCTACTTTTACCCCCTGAATTCAGAGTGTTTCATTTCATATGCATGTATGAAAACAAAAGGATGGAGACTAATAAGGAAAACTCCAAAAACATTGCCAATTACCATCCCTATATATATGTATGTATATAAAGTTCCTTAAAAAAAGATGGTGCTAAGGAAAAACCCTGGAAAATTAATAGGGACAAGTTTTTAAAAAGTTCTTCTGCTGAGAGTTTGTTCCACAACCTCAGAAGTAGTGTGGAACTTTGTTCAGTTTGAATGTCTTGTTCAAGATATTCTGAAGATTTATAGAGAACAGCAGCATCTTAAATTCCTTAATAAGTTCCCCTGAAAAAATTCAGTCTGAAAGCCAAGGAACCCAAGGATCACATATTTTTTTTCCAGGACCACAACTTCCTTAACTATATGGTCTCTGTCCATATTTTGGACTGCACTACAAAATTCTATCAATAAGGTTTAATTCAGTACTAAGCTGCACAAGATTGTCCCAAAAGATATAGAAAAGCTATTAAAGGGGCTTCTTTTGCTGTTGTTCTCTTTTTTTCTTCCTTTCTTCTTTTTTTTCTTCCTGATCATCAGGAGATTGAAGCATTTCTATGCTTTTTATTTGTTTTTCAGAGCTGCGTCAAGCCTGGCCTGCTCCATTGCTTAGTGTATTCACTGTGTGTAACTGTCTTTCTTTGATGTTGATTCCCTAGTGCACTTAAATAAAGTTTCCTGAAACCAGTATGCCAGAGCAAATTAATACATGAATAATACATGGTGTTTATTTTAGCAACTTTCATCAGAAGACCTCAAAGAACAGCATGAAGGATAGCACGGAGATTGCCTTATACCATTCCAAGCATAAAATACTGTGATGTTGCACTCCTTACCTAAAATTGCACCATCAATGATGGTAGAAATAGGAGAAAACTGTCCTACTTGACCAAAAATATCCTAAGAGTTAGACAGCATTAGATATATCAGTAATTCTGATTTGCATAACCTGACTTCATTCTGAGCAGTGCCCAAGGTTTCATATGCATCTTTTTGCTCCTGTAGGACTGACTGAGGATTAAAAGGTTACAGTGTAAGGCAAAACACAACTGGTCAGTCCAACCCACCAAGCTGCTTGGCAAGATAGAGAAATAGAAGTGAAATTAGTGAAATCCCAATCCTACTCCAAAAAACACTACATATAGATAGGCCTTTCATGTCCAGAAACACAGCGGACTCAGAGGAATGCTATTTTTGTTCAAATATTTAGGTTAAAAAGCTTAAAAATGGGAAGGTGCTGAAACCACCCAGGAGAGCAAGGGATTTCAAACACCTTACTTAGGATTCTTTTAATCCATATTTTCAGCGATATTCATTTACTTGTGTAATTCCCCCATGAGATAGACTCATGAGGCTAAATTCTCTCTCGTATTTCTGCTTGGTCACAGTGTCATGGAAATGAGAGAATTTGGAAGTACATGGAAGTAAATGAGAGTGCCATGTGGTTACCACAGTTGATAAGCCCCAGCTGTAATGAAATATCAGCTGGGTGAGCTTTTATTAGTGGCTACTGCACATAGAAGTGTATAATGTCTTGCTATGGGTTAGTAGTGCTGACCAAAGTTTAGGAGTTCATCAGAGTACCCCATCACACTTTCCAATGTCATCAGAAAGAAATTTGATTCACTTTTTAGTGAAAAAATTGACCTAGATTTTCAGCTTCACCACAGAGATGCTTATAGAAACATCTGTAATGGAGTTTATCCACAATGATTGTGACTAAACTGTAGCAGCAAAAGTATAATATATTAGAGGACTGCAATGAAATAGCAAATGTTGGTCTAACAAGGAAGAAAAATAAATTGTACAATCAAGTTTAGTAAACAGACTGTTTTAATTTGTACAATAATCAGCTAAAAATTATGATCTTTTAAAATTTGCATTATGAGCAAAATCCCATTGGATGTTTTAGAGTGGTCAATTTTAATTTTATTTTATAGTCTATCAATCTTAAAACATCACAGCAGAGATAACAGAAAAATAGATGGGCTCTGACTTTACGCTTTAGCAAGAAAAATTTGCTCCCCGGAAATGTATGATCCATTCAGCTTTCCAAAGAGAATTAGGAAAAAAAAACTAGAAAAAACACCAGGAAAATGTATTTCTTAGAAGTGTTGCGGCTGCCTGGGGCTGATATCTGCCATTCATCCAATATCATGATGCAAAAAATTGTATCTTGGCCTGTATCAATAATAGTGTGGGCAGCGTGACCATGGAAGGGATTGTCTTGTTACACTTGGCATTGTGAGGCTGCAGCTCAAGTACTAGTGAAGTTTTGAGCCCCTCACTTCAAAAAGGACATTGAGGTGCTGGAGTGTGTCCAGAGAAGGATGAAAAATCTGGTGAAGGATCTAGAAAACATGTCTTTTGAGGAGCAGCTTAGAGAGCTGGGGTTGCATAACCTGGGGAAGAGGAGGCTCTGGGGGACTTTATTGCTCTCTACAATTGCCTGAAAGGAGGATGAAATGATGTGGGATTCATCTCTTCTGCCAAGTTTGAAGCGAAAAGATGAGAAGAAATGGCCCTAAGTTGCACCAGGGGTGTTTCAGGCTGGATATCAGGAAAACAAAAATTACTGAAAGAGTGATTAGGCATTGGAATCAGTTGCTGAGGGCAGTGGTGGGGTCACTGGCTCTGGAAGTGTTCAAGAGGTATCTGGATGTGGCATTTGGGGATGTGGGCTAGGGGTGATCCTATGGTGGTCCTGGGTTGGCAGTTGGACTAGATGATCTTGAAGATTTCTGCCAACCTTGACAATTCTGTGTTCAAGGCCAGGTGAGATGTGACCTTGAGCAACCTGGTCTACTGGAATGTATCCCTGCCCGTGGCAGATAATTGGAACTAGGTATTATTTATGTCCCTTGCAGGTTCTATGATAAGATAAGATTATGCCCCTGTTGACATGTTAAGATAAGCCACAAAGTCAAGAAAATTTATCAGCTGAGGTTGCAGCCATGGTGAGCAATATGGGGCAAGAATTTACTGGCTTCTCTGCAGACCTGGAGCTTCTGTTTTGGACCAAGAGCTCATGGCAGGCACAGTTTGTAAATTAATTACAGGATTCAGTTGTGAAAAAGTGGAATCTGAGAGTCATGGAAAGGGATCTTCAAATGAAAACTTCAATCATACAGTGTGAAACCTGATGCATTTGTTACTTTCTCTGTTCTCATGAGCGTGTGTTATAGGGCTCATGAGATTGGGCAGGTACTGCAGTGATCTTCTTGTGATAGTCAATCAACCACCCTTTGATTTATTATTTGTAAAACTCAGTATAAGGTAGACCAGTTCATACACTTCCCTCTTGTACAATTGAAGTCAAAGACATATCAGCAATGTCACTTATTTATGCCCTACAATTTTACCTAGGGGAAAGGCAAGGAATGACCAATGTCCAGTTTAGTTAGTCCAGTATGATTTCCCTGGTAACTGCTCCTCACCACAAACCAAAAAGGCTCAGCAGGAAAATATGGGATCAGGAGTGGCTGGAAGGATATCAGAAGCAGAGTATCGGTGTTTGACATTTTCTGTATAATTAAATTCAACACCGCAAATAGCTTTTTTTCCTCCTGTGAGGACAGGTTTTTTCTGGCATGCATGGATAGATAGATAGATAGATAGATAGATAGATAGATAGATAGATAGATAGATAGATAGATAGACAGATGGTTGATAGATATAGATAGATTAGATAGATTGATTAGATAGATTAATTAGATGATAGATAGAATTTATTTCTCCTTTAACTCTGATATACTGTGTGAATGTAGTGTCTTGCAAGGACTATGTTGTTCCAGGAAGGACACCACTGCTGCTGGTAAAACAAGTTTAAGCAGGAATATTCAAAATTATTCTATTTATTTGTTTGCTTGTTTGCTTGTTTCACAGCTGCTCTGACAGATTTCTTTTCTCATTTTATTTTTCATCTATCCCTTCTCCAAACTCAAGTCAAGAATTTGCTTTTCCTCTGAGTTAAAGAACAGCGTTTCGCCCCAAGAGATCATCAATTGCAAGTGCCCATTTAATTATTGTTAGACTTTAGAACTTTTTACTTGTTAACATTAAACTGGTGCACAGACATGTAGTGTCTGCGCTGTGAGAAGTAACTAAGGTCAACTTTTAAGAGCAAATCAAAAAAGAAAAACACCACCAGTGTAGCAGAAATTAAAAAGAAAATAGAATGGAAAAAAATAAGGTAGGAAATCCTCCTAGATTTCAGAAGTCATTACCATCCAATTCTTTCATTCACATTAGTGCAAGGTAGAGTACTTCCACTGAAATCTGTGATGAAAAAAAAACCCCAACCTTTCCCTTTAGGTATAGACTTCAGTTATACTGGCTTAAAATAATAAATCTTTCTCTTAGCAATGCTCAACTAACTGCCAGCATGTCCCCTCATAGCCATCCTGAATTCATAGTCAGGCTATTTAAGTTAATACATCTTCTCCTTGATTTAAAGTTTTCTATTAACCTGAGAGGCAGGGACAGCTGAAAATCATGAAAAAAAAATTTCATAGAACTCAATTGATAAGTTGAAACTCGTTAAATCATTATAACTTTATCACATTCATAAGTGTGTACTCTATCCTTGTTCTTGTCTAGGATTTGTGAAAGGCCAAGACAAAAAATACATTTTCCTGATTTCCACATTATTAATCTGAGGGAGAAGCAAACACTTTACATAGTCATGATTTATATAGATAAAATTTTGATCCAATAAATATGTAAATTTCAAGAAGGAAAAAAAAATATTTTTTTTCTTTAGAGGAAAACATTTTCTAGACACATTTTCTCCCTGGTTCATAATTTTACATTCATCACCTTAGCTATCAAAAGCAAAGGCAGCACATAGGCTTGCCTAAGTGTGTAGGACAATCCATGCTGACAAATATTGTCCCTGTAAATTGTAACCATTGTTTTTTCCAGGCAGTTTGCCTGGGGGGGTTTTTGCCTTTTTTTTTTTNTGCTTTTTTTTTTTTTTTTTTTTTTTACTTTCCCTACTGGGTGTCCATAGCCTGCTGCTTAAGGCATAACAGCTGAGAAATAGGAACAGAATAAGCTGGAGCCAACTACCTGCAGAAGTCTCCTTTACCTGTGAATTTATACTGTGACTAGAGTTACTATGACAGTGGTGACTGAGCTTAAACTACTGAAAGGGCTTTGTCACTTTTAGATAAGTGCTAAAATGATTGAGTCACCATCTCTGAAACTGTTAAAAAAAATGTGGATAAGGCACTTGAAGATATATATGGTTTAGTGATGAACATGATGGTTGGTTCTAGGTTGATGGCTGGGCTTGATGAACTTAGAAGTCTTTTCCAACCTCATTTATTCTCTGATCCTAAGGCTCAGACACTGGATGGTTAGATTTGAGGCCAAGACCCACATGAGATTTAGGTTCAGAGTTAGCAGCATCAAAACCCCCCAATTTCAGCTTCAAATGACAGCAAAGTCTGGTTGTCAGATCACCTCATATCATTTCTAGAACTTCTTAGGAACTAAGTGTTCTCATAATTTTGACAACCCAGAGAGCCAAAACTAAAGGACCTGTTACTGGTCTGACAGTTTCAAGGGAAACAGAAAATGCTCTTCCACTCAACAAAAGAAAAAATGATCAGTGTATTCAATGCAATTAGCAAGAATTTGGGAAGAAGAGATTTAGATTAGATGTTAGGAAAATATTTCCTTCTGGAAAAGGTTTTCAGGTATTGGAACAAGCTGGCCAGGGAAGCGATAGAGTTTCCCTTCTCAGAGGTGTTTAAAAGATGTGTTTATGTAGCATGTGGGGACATGAGTTGGCAGTAGGCTTGGCAGTGCTGGGTTATCAGATGGACCTGATAATCTTAAATATCTTTTGCAACCTAGAAGGTTTTGTTTCTATGATTCTATGAATATCTTCTGCTTCTATGATTCTATGAATCTGTCTTGGCTGCTTCTGTATCCAGATCATCTCCTATGGTGTTTTAACAGTTTGTGAAGATGAAATGATATCAGAAGGGCTCTGACTAGAAGTTAAATATTTTGGTTTTATATTGCCATTATGTATTACCTTCTTAAAAGTATGTATGTAACATATGTATACATGTAAATATGTGTGTGTTGAATGTTAAGTATTGCAAGCTTAAGTGGATGGAGTATCTTTGCTGGCCTAGTGGGATACAGGATGGATAACAAAGATGAACCATCATATTATAAGATACATATTTTGATACTATTAAGTATACCTGGACCAGTCTTTTCCCATTGAGCAAAAACATCAGTAATCATATGTTTGGGTCCAGGAATGGAGGCTTAGTGACCTTACTACAGACAAATATAAAATTTGTTTTATGGTGTAACATGCTGTAATTGAAATAAAAATGTGCATCCTGTGGATAACAGCTCAGAAAATCTCCTGTATAAACTCATGACATAAAAAGATGGTGACTTCCTAAAAGCTCTTTGAATCAGCGACACAAGAAGAGCCTTCAACTCGGTTGTGTTCTCTTAGTTTAACATTCATTAAATGTTTCACAATACTATGATCTCCTCATAGCAATTATGATTAAACTTCCTTTCCTCTGGCATTAACTAGAACTTGATTATTACTTTCTAATTCCATAACTGTACAAGAGAAACAAACTTTCTGAAACTGAAAGTCTTTTTCCAATTTCAGTTTTTCTTCCTCTTTTTTTTGGTAGAATGGACATATATCTTTGTTTGGAAAAGATGTTCTCTGCTTCTGAGACATTGGTGAAAATCATTAATTAAGGTAAGAGAAATAACTTCAGATTTTCTACAATTTCACAGTCTTTCAGGCTCTCATGGCTTGAGAAGTCTTGTCAGTAATTCTCTTTCTGTGCCTCTTCTTTATTTGTATTTCTTTTAGAAACTCAAGTTACTTTGTTGCATTTTTAATGACATAAAGACTATTGTTACAGGAGCTTATTTAGCCCAGTACCTGTGGGCTTTCTGGTTTGTTGTTAGACATGCCATCACAGATTTGAATTCTACCAGCCTGCAGGAATAGATTTCCTTTCTAAAGAAAAAAATTCTTTTTGTAAAGTAATTCACCCTGAAGGAATTTAAGGCCTGAGGATATAAATCTGGTTTTGGAACACTTTATAGTTAGCATAAAATTTGAAAAAAGGCTTTATAAACTAGGACCCTTCACTCCCACTCAAAGAAAAGAAGACTTACAGGATTTGCAAGTTTTGATCCCTCCACCCCTAAACACTTAATTTAAGAACTGATCTATAAGTTGCCTCATTTTCCAGTGAGGTTCATTTTCTACTATATCTTGGATTTGAATAAGCAATGTTGATGTATTAAGACTAAATTACACTCTTCTTTCTAGAGGCATGGATTAACAAACATAAAGTTCTAGCATTTTAAAGGAGTGGAGTACACAAACACCAACACAAGCCAGTGGGAGCTGATCTGGCTATCTCTTGTAAGCGCTTTTTCAAACCCTTGCTCTAAGCAGCATTGTGAATCAAAACAAATGATTAAATCAAAGATAAATGCAGGAATGATGGGAGGCCAATTCTCAGAAACAGAAGGATTTAACAAGCTGTTATGCTCTGTGTGGTGGGATTACCACCAGCATGGAGTTTGTCTGGCAGCCTGCTCAGTTTTCTGTACAGCTCATCGCATCTCTAGCTGTTAGGTTGGAGAAAAAGGATGTAGGAATGTTGTTTTCTTTAGATTACTCACTTATTTACTAATCATAAAAACAGTGTTTTTTAAGAAATTATATAACTGAAACACGGTTCAGGTGTCCTAAAGAAACTTTTTAAGGATAGCACAAAATAACAAAAAATCAGGTGTATTTACTGAACAAAATACAGATATGCAGGTATGTAAGATGCAACCAATTCTTGACAGATTATTTCTGTCACATAATACACTTGTCTGTTTCCAAGAAAATCTTATAGACTTTATATTTTTAACAGCTGAATTAATAAGAGATGAGTTTTGCTGGCTGCTGTTGCCTGGGATCACCTTTTCTGCATGGTGTTGGCATGGTTAATACTGTTATATTAATGTCCAGTCACAAGTTCAATAAGGATTTGGCTGCTGGATAAAGCAATGATGCTTTTGTGATGGTTTGGTTAAGAAGTCTATCATTGTTCAATTATAATCTATAAGGAAAATGCCTAAGGTTACATATGTACAAATATGTTTATATGTGGACAACATTACACACCCTCTATGCAGTCTATAGGTTGCAATTGGTGTTAAAGTGATGGTTGAAACCTTTCATCACAGAAAGTTGCAAATGGTCAGTTTCCTTTTTTACTTAGTCGCAAATTAAATCCTCAGTGGCATAGCGCCTAGAAATGCCCTAGTCATGCCCTTTGAAATTTCTATGAGAATCAAAACCATACAGCAAAGGCTACATTTTAGTCCAAAAATACTCAAAAAAATCACAAGTATTTTCTGAGTTCTGCAGGTCCTTTACCCACTGTCATCAAGAATGCATTTTGCTGATATATTATGTTCATGTATTTAACTTTGTTGGTCACATTTCGTTATGTCTTGAAGTGTAAGTTAACTTGATTGATGCAAATTGACAGATTATATCCAAACTCTAATCTAAGCCTCAAAGAAGTTGTTAGCAGATGCTGGGAATCTTTTGCCCTTACTCTACTTGAAAGCATATGTCTGCATTTCAGATGATGTTTCTATAGTTCTGTGTGAGAAAACAAACTATCATTTCTTGCTGAACTAGATCCACAGCTCTGAATTATCAGTGCTCAGCAGCCTTGATATCTGGTAATTTACATGTAATGTGTGAAATTGGAAATGTGAGTTTAAATGTAAATATATCAAAGCATCATTTTGACTGAATTTTAAGTTCTTTATATAACCTTGACATCAGTTTATACCTATCAGCCTATAGTACTTCTATTACTAAAATTAAGCATAAATTTATATTCTTCTAAAATACATCACTTTATTTCTTTTAAGTATCATAAAAGTAACTTCTGACTGTTTCTGTTGGCAGAAGTTGGAGTGGCAATTTGCTATTAAGAAAAAGAGAGAAGGGCCATAGAGTTTGCAAACTCACATTTAGCAAGTCTTACAGTGAAAATTCTGAAAAGCACAAGGATGGAACAACATGTGATTTTAATTGTAGCATAAAAATTGGAACAATTGCATTTTTGCAAAAACAATGCCCGCATTTTTAGCTGTGTGAGCTAGTGAAACATCAGAGATTTTTAAGACGCTGTTTTTAAAGAAAGCAATCTCTTGTAAAATGCATGTAACTTCCAGAGTCTGAGCATAGTCCCTGCCTGCCCACCTGAAATAGCATGCAGCAGAATCATGCAAACTTCAGATGATTATTTTCCTAAAGCCAGAACTTAAGTTAGACCTTTCGTAAGAATAAATAGCTGTTGAATATGGAGCAGAATCAGAACTATGGAACTAAAATAAGACAAGATTCCTAAAATAAAAGCAACTTCAGACTTTAAATGAAGCCTTATTTTATTCTGGCTATTCAGAAATTTCTGGTGATTAAAAGGCATTCAGCAATGAATGGAAGAATTGCATTCCAGCCTCAATATGTTTTATTGCCAGGCTTTAAAGACCCTGAATCCCAACTACAACGGTGAGTGACAGCACTCTCTGTGTTCTGTTAGAGAGAGAGGCAAGAACACCACAGCCTTTACCATATGGATCCCACTCAGATGTCAGTGAATACAAGATACATGTAGACATATAACCTGATTTTTTTTTTAAGTTGAATCATCAAATGAAGCTTAGTTGTAGCATTAAACACCTAGTCTGTTTGAGATTGTTTGATGGAAAATATGCATAGCTTTAGTGCTGAAAATAAAGTCATAAACTCCTGTCTGTAAAAGGAACGTGGATCTCTCTATTATCTTCCTATCTGGCATAACAAAGCCAAAAAATAAGGAAAAAAAAAGTATCAACACCAAAAATGTACTTTCTTATTGAACAGAAGCAAATACTTTTATATGTAACTGTAGGAGAACCTCTGGATATTTTACTGAAGATATAGATAATTTACATCATTCAGGTACTGTCAGAGGAACAGAAGTGTCCTCTTCTGGGAATGTATTGTTGGAATATATCTGTCACTGGATGCCATCTGGTCCATCATAAAACAAACAGTGTTGTATTTCAGAGGTATCTATTCATAAGCTGCCGACAGAATGGGACAATATGCAGGAGGGAAGGAACCTATGGGAAGCATAGATTATTCCAGGATACCTTTCTCCAAAGATAATGCTCCGTAGTTCCCTGAGTTGCATCACCCTGAAATACAGCCTGTTTGATATCTGGAGTCCAGTGACAGCAAAAGCCACGTCTTCCCATGTTTCTTCTGACAGGCAAAGTTTAATTTCAGTTATAAAACATTACAAGAACTTGCTAGATGATGCTGGGTGTCTCCCCTGAATGCACTCCCCATGTTAGGGCCAGCAACATTTGTGGTCCTTGTCCCCTGTGAAATTAAGCAACTGCTTTCCAAAGGGGAATGAGCAGGGTATGGCATCATGATCCTTCCAACCCTGGGCTACAGTGCTGACTGTGGATACTGATAACATTGTGATGACTTAGTGTTGATGGAACTGTTTTGTGTGAGAAAGTACATTTTATCTGAAACCCAGAAACTTAGAAAAGTATTTATTTTGGCTTCCAATTAATGTAGATATTAAAAGAGGGAACATGATTTTCTTGGAATTAAAATGTATACAGTAATGAACAAAACATAAATAAAATAAGTTGTTTTGGCAAAAGCAGAAAATTTAACTGAAATTGAAGTACTCTCAGCATTCTTTCTGTAATGACTTATTTCTGGTCAGAATTAAGAAATAATATAACAAATCCCTTTGACCAGAATTTGTTCTGTATTCAACTCCATTTCACAATAGATCTGATAATTCCAATTTTCTTTTCCTTCTTGATCACAAGTGTGTCTCTTGCCAGTTAAAGAGGCATCAGGGCACCCTAGAAGATGACCAGTGTTGGAGAACAGTTTTCTGCATGACTTGAAGCCAGACTTCACCCAATCATTCTGAGCACAGAGCAACATGGTCTAGTGGAATTATCCCTGTCCATGGCATGGGAGTTGAACTGGAAGGTGCCTTTCTGTTCAAACAATTCTATGACTCTATGGTCTTGTATAAGAAACTTGGCTTCCTCAGACTCTTTCTGAGGTGACCAGACTGAGAGTTCAGGCCTTTAGAGTGCTAAAATATTTGACTCTATGCCAGACAGTCATTTCAGAAAAACATTGAGGCAGACAATCCTGCCAACGCCTTGTTCAGCAATCCTTCAAGCAGAACATTATGAGGGAGTCTAAGTTATCTCTGTTTCTTGTGAATAAGGAGAGAGTTGTGAGATGCAGTGGGGGAGATGGCAGCCAGCTTCCAAATAGGATAAAGGGTTTGAAACCAGGACAGTGGGGGTTTTTGGGTTTGGTTTTTTTTTTTGGGGGGGGGGTTGGTTTTTTGTGCATATTTGTCTTTTGTTAAATCTAATTTTGTGGGCTGTTATCAGCAATGATGACTCCATCTATCACAGGGCAATGGCTTACCTGCAGTACTTTTAAAATAAAACTAAACCAAGACATTGCCTTGGAAAAACAACATTGTTTATGAGTGGTGTGATAAAACCAGAGATCATGTCATAGCAACTAATCACAATTAGGACTGACTGGTTTGTTTACCAGCCAGCTCTATTATTATTTCTTTTGCTACTAAATCTCTGCATTATGATTATCTGACAGTATCTAGAACTGGACTTTGTGACCCAGTTAGTACTTTCTAGCTTTCTACATTCATTATACAGCAGTGGTATAATAAGTAATGTGTATGTATATACATATACATACACAGACATATATAAAAACCCACTGAGTTACGCTAATTGATATTTTGTAGTAGATACAGTTCTGCTAATGTATCAAACCACCGCATGTGTACAATGTCATTGTCTCCCCTGGGTTTTATACGAAATTTTGTATAGATGAGACATATGATTTTATTATACCATGATGTGCTGTATTCTTATTTCTTCCACTGTTGCCTATGCAATTCTAAAGTCTTCTTAATATACTTTCCAGGGGAACTTTTCCTGTGCTTTCTATTTATAGTTTTTGTTCATACCCTGTTTATATCTAATGACAGCTTTAGACATAATTTTGTACACTTTGTAGATATGGAGAATTACAGTATCAGATCAATATCTGGAACCAAATTCATTATTGGTGTGACCCTCCAAAATAAATTTAAAATAAAGACCTGGAAAAAACAGGTCTTTTGCTACATTTCTACTTTTTCAAGCCTATAAAGTTCATGAAATAAGGTATTTTGAGACAGATCCTGAGGTGTGGATGTAAAATCAGCTATTTCTTGTGCTTATATCTCTTATTTTCCTGACAAGAAATTGGGTATTTTTGTGATGAAGTTTTGTTATGTGGTTGTCAGACAAATAATATCAATTATTTTGCCTGCATTCCAGCAGCATACTAGTCAAACAGATATTTAATGGATCTTGCCACTTCTGCCTGGCAAATGAAGCCCTGTTTGAAAGAATTTCAATTTTGGTAAAAAGTTATAAAAGAGTACTGAATCTTCCTCTATGAAAGTGAAAATGTTTAAAGGTGGCTAATGTTATTACCGCTGTATAGAAAATATGGTTTCCAAACCCTTTATTTTCTTGTGTCTGTGGGATGTGACAGGAGAAGGTGATTGCTGCTAAAGGGAGACATCAGTTACAGAGACGTTCATAAATGTAGTTTGTTCAGCAATAACATCTTATGTCTCTGCTTCTTCCTTTCTTCAAAGGGCAGCTTCTTCAGGACTTTCTGATTTTCAAATTTCTTTACTCTTTAAAGTACTTTCATGGTGACAAAGAGGGCCTATATCGCCCCTCTGACAGATGGAGTATTTCAGAGGGTCTTGCCTACTCAAAATCAAGATATGCCAAAGGGATCTTCAAGATAGCTGAAAGTACAAGCTCAGCTTGATAGAGAGCTTAAAGATTTAAAAGAATTTTGTTTTTTTAACTTTATTCATATGAAAATTTTAGCTGTAAATCCTGGCTACAGTAATTAAAAATGCATGGGACTCTCCAGTGAGCTTTCTCCTTCAGTTTATTTTTTTTGTTTTGCATTTTGGTGGAGTATTTCTGTTAAAACTTCATTATATCATTATTTTGCCAAAACTGATGGCTCAAACTTCATTATGAGTTTGTTCTACTGTGTATCCATGCCTGATGTGCTGTACCTTGGCCCACACCGGATGCTCATTGCTGCTGGAGATGTACTTAGTTCTAAAACAAAAATCCCACTATTTGCAAACCTGAGCTTCTATTAAATAACCATTATAAATGATTTACACAGATGACATAATCCATTTGAGTAAGCTGGTGCTTAACTTCATAGAATTTTTTATTCATTGAGTGAAAAATAGTTTTCAGCATTTTTTTTGCTATATTATTTGATTTGTGAATTTCCTGTACAAATACCTACTTGAACAGCTTTACCTTGATTTTCATTTCTTTGGTTTTTGTCAAAAGAAGTGTTAAAAAATTGTTTTGTTAATTATAACTAAGATTATACATCATGCACTGTTTTCTTTATTTCTCAAAATGTGTAAATATATCATATTTTTAATATATTTTCTCTATAATATATGCTATAGCAATACTTGATGGAAGAATTTGCACACTTTGACCAAGTCATTTTCTGTCAAGTGACTTCCAGGCAGTTCTGGGAACTGAGCACAGCAAACAATTATTCCCAGGGTGTGGTTTGGGTGCTGGAGGCTGACTAGTTTTGTTGGCAGTGCAGAGGGCTGTTTCATGCTATCTGGCCTCTACTCGAGGCTGGTGCTGGACACATCCAGGTCATGTTCAGCTATGGATGTTCATGGTCTGGGGTTCTTGCTTGCTGACTGCTGCATTGGCACATAGCAGAGACCTTTGGGGCTAACCAGCACATGCCCTTAGAGGTCTGTGTTACAATTTCTCTAATCACCCTGTTTGCTAAGGTCATTACCTTCTGAACACCCTGCTTTGAATTACTTTGTCAGCTAGTTTGGAAGGACAACCATTTTAGGACCAGTCACAGCCACGGCAAAATCTTCCTTATTATGTTCCTTCCTTACTTCCTTCCTCTCAAATGTTATGAGAACAAGCTTTATTGCTCCATAGAAACAAAAAAAAAAAAACAAAACAAAAAAAAAAAACTCAAAACATTGAATGAACAACTAGTTGGCTGAATAAAACATGAACTTACAATAAAACCATAGCTCTCCATAGTTCTTCCAACATTTTACCAAGCTTCTAAAACCACCTTGTAGGTTTTGTTATTTGCTCAAGGGACAGCATGCTCTAAAGAGTTCTTTTCTCTTTTCCTTTTTCTGTGGGACAACTATTAGATCTATCAAGAAAAATTGCTTAGAAGAGGTTGTTTCCTCTGTAGTACAAGATGTTTTCCCCTCCTGATGCACCTGTCCATCATTCCCTGTAACTCGGTAACAAGAGGTCACGTGAGACTGGATGACTGTGTCACTTCCACTTCTTCTCTAAAATTACTTGAGCATTATTCCTATTGTGTATTTATTACATTTCATTAGAATATTTTTGCCTTAAGGTTTCAGTCTTCCCTCTTTTGCTTACAGCTGTGTCATCCCAAATGATGTGTATTTTTTATAAGCTCTGTGTTATGAGAAATAATGCATAATGCATAACATAAAACCTTCTAGGATTTGTGTTCAACTCCCTACAAGTTTTGCTTGCTGTCTACATATAACATGCAAATGTTATTAAATGTTCTTCAGTGAAGGAAATTGAAAAAATATCCACTCCCTATTTGATAATTTGAAGGAATTTTGTCACAAAAAATTAAAAATAATGTCAAAAATGTAATAATTTAATGTCAAAATTTGTGTAACTAGCACATTCATAAGTAACTGTGCAAATCCAGTTTAGCAACCTACTGCAAAGAAAAACCACTGTGCAATTATGCTGAAATTGCAACTCAATTACATACATATAACAATATCTGAATTTTACAACATCTGAATTTGTCTTTTTTCAAATTATATTAATTAACCTTGCAAAATCTAGGTTTTACCTTGCATAACAATTTCATGCGTGACTTGTTAAAGTTCAAATTTTCTGCTCTTACATTTACTCCTTATAAAAATCTTACATAAAATGCTGACATAAGACCATTCATTAGCCAATTTAAATTGAGAATTCTTTCAAGACAATTTGTAAACAATGCTTAACTGGAAAAAAAAATATAATATACATTTATTTCTATTTATTTCTAATTTTAAAGTTTGGCCATAAAATATTAAAAAGTCAGATCTCATGTTAAGAAGCTTTCTATTGCAGACTTTTTGTCTTTTTGGGGTTAAAAACTAAAGTTTGGCTTTATCTTTCCTAACTCTAGATACCTAAGATGGATAAATTCCATTTCCTTTTTCATTTTCTGTAGAGGGAACAAGTTGACTAGCTTAAAGTGATGTGCACCTTTCAGGGGTGGTCTTCCTAAAGTCCTCTGACTTTCTAAATTGGTGAATGACAAAACCAGTTTTTCCCTCTGCATCTGCTTCTGTGTTCTTCTCCTCAATAGGTATCAGCACCCATGAGCAAAATAGTCTAACAAAAGTGCACAAGAAATACAAATGTACAAGGATTGTGAAGTAGCACTGGCTTTTAAAAGTCCCAGCATATACTGACTATATCTTAGGGTTTAAAACTGATAATAAGTTGATTTGAATATTTATTACTTTATTATTAATATGGAACATTGTCCTTTATTCAAAAGGATGTGTTTGAAATTGTTTTGAAGCATTCTTTGTTTTCAGATCTATAGGCAGAAGGAAAAGGGAAGTCTAATGTCCTGTTATCAGAAAGATTCATCCTTATGTTTCTTGTTATTATTCCACAAAATTGCTAAATGCTGTACATAAAACAACTAAGTGTTTCTAGCCAAACCCAGAGATTAAAGGTGCATCAAATGAAACACAGGCGTAGGAGAGGCGCTGAAAGTGAAATAATCCTCATTAATATGTCGAGCAGCATTTTCAGAATGTCTCACCTAAATGTTGCCTTTATTATTATCCATACCAGACTCTCAGTAGATATTTTAAAGTCGTGTTTTCTGCTTTCTTGTCATGGATTTTCTTTTTATAAAAGTAGCTTAAGGTCCCTCTGCTAAGAACATCCTAAGCTGGACTCCAGCAGAACTACACTATATCTCTAAAGGGGGGCAGTGGGCAGGATGTTAGGTGTAAAAGGTTTTAAACCTGCATGTTGCCAAGAGCATCTGAAAGTCTAATCATGACATGTTGTACATCCTTTCATTTCATGAGTCTATTTGTTCACACCTAATCAATTATGCAATTTTAAATGATCAGATTAGGACAATTTGCCTCAGGAACAGACAGCAATTCAAAGAATTGCAGACACAGTAATACCACCAACAAGGATCAATGATTTCCTATTCCACATTATGACAAAATTCAATTTCAAGTTACCATATTTTATCATAAAAAAGGAAATTAAAAAATCCTGATATGCGAGTTTCACATCCATACATCTACTGTGCTACCAAGAAAGAAACAAAAAAAAGAAAGAAAAAAAAAGCACAAATGAGAAAACAGTAGTTGTATGAAGATGGAGAACTGCATTATGTATTCGTTATAGGAGCACATTCATTACGTTTTTTAGATATCTGTATATGCTGCTATTTTCTCAATGCCCATCATGATGTTAACTAACCATGAAATAATGTCATAACAGAAGCAAATGTTTGTTCTTAAACCTTTATTCACCCATATCAATAAATGTGTGAAAGAGTTTTCCTGTGGAGAAAAGTACACTGAAGAATAAATGGGTTCATGTGTTATTTTTTTCTTTCTCCTTGAATTTCAATTGAATAGATATATCTTTTTCTTCTAGGGTAAGCACATGGGATCTGACTAAAAATATTTTTATTTGCTCTTCACTGGAAATGTCAATGATTATTCTTGAGTGCATTACAAATGTTTGGAATAATTATGTTCATTACAGTATACACATGAGTTTGAATTCATGAAACTAAACTGGTGGTATAGCCTTTTAAATACATCAAAACTATGTTTATGTTAGGAAGGAAAAGGGGCTACCTAATTGACACAAAAATTATCTCAGTATAAATTGATCATTAATAAATTTAAGATGGTAATTAAAAGATGATGTTTAACCTTTAGAAGGGTGAGGTTCCGAAGCTGTAGTGTCATCACTAGGTAAAATTAAATCAAGTTCAATTTCTTCCAGAAAAACACCAGAAACAGGTTGTGCTTTTGATAATGGGAGGGTGAAGTCAGTGGGGCAGGGGTTGTCCTCTTCAGTATCTCAGCAATGTCAAAAGGAACACACTTCTGCATTAGAAGCATATGCACAGTCATAGTATTAGTAGCTATGATTCAGGAAAATAGCCAATGGCTTACTTCTGATTACAAAAAATGTGGTAGTAAAAATGGTTCATGAAAAGCATGCTGGATACATCTAAATCTGCCAACTGAAGTAAATAGATTGGTGGAAGAGAAGAAAATGCTGATGGAGGAACAAGAACCTGATTAGCTCAACCACACCAGAAAAGAAACAATTGAAGGAGGGAGATTTTTGTTTCAGGTTTAAAATTTTTTTTTCTTCAGGCAAATTCCCTGAAGTTTCTTCTTTTGTTAGCATTTCATGTCTAACCTGCCTCTTAAGTATATAATACAAACCCATTAACACTTTTCTCTTGTTTTCTTACGCACAGTGGTTTTAGAAACAGGTACAGCCTGATTCAAAGGCCTCTGAAGGCAAAGGACAAACTTGCATTAAGCTTTGGCAAAATCACCGTCCCTGTGGTTACTGCTCTTGCAGCATAAGATAAACAGTGCACTGACACATATTTTCATTTATTCAGGGCTAGTTTTAGTGAACTTGCTGTAATCCAAAGTCAAACTCTCCATGTATTTTTATATCTACACATTCACACATTTCCTATATGCTGAAATGTTTGAAAGGTGTAATTAGGAAATATCACTGTTTGCAATTCTGATATCCTCGTCTTCTGATTCAGCATAACAGGAAGGAGCGAGTGTAAAAATTGTCATTTTGTAATATCTGTCACTGCCATAGCCAAATGTATCAGATCACAGTAAATTTGCCCATCAGTGTGCACATAGTAAATGACTTCTCTTCATAGACTATTGTGCATTTCCTGTAAGTATCCCTGGAAAACATTTCCTAGATATAGGTCTTGAATTAATCAATCAACTTTTGTTTTTATAGCACCATTCTGGAAAATCCACTTATAGCACTTTCAGTAATAGAGATAAGAAAAACAAATCCATACTCTCCATTTAAGTCCAAAGCATCTATCTTCTTGACTATGTTCACTTAAGACATTTCAGCTGTGAAAGTACCAACAGCTTTATACTTTTAGGAACTCTTTAACTACAAAACAAATAGACACAGGAGACAATAAAAGTATCTGAGTCACAAAAAAGAATGTGGAGTCAACTGGAGCTTTGATTTGACCCTACAAATCATGTCTTAATTTAATAGTTTGGGAAAATCAGGAAATACCATGGAGTCATTTCTGCAGGTCACAGTCTGGCTGCTGAAGGGCATCTGTGGGATTATTCAGTTACCCATAGATATTGACAATATGGATGTCTGCAGCTGAGCTAGGATCAAGATCATGAATAAAAGGGTCTCTTATGGCTCCAGTCAACTCAGCTGTTCAGGACCTGACCACTCATGGCCTTCAAATGTCTGTTTCTCTCTTTCAACCATTAAAGGTGTTGAGCATGATTAGTTCTTGTGCAGATATCTGCAGAAACCTGTTTACTAAATGAGTTTTGGCATGAACTATAGCCTGACATCATAATGAAGCTTCAGTTTAGTAGTGAAAGATGAAAGATATCTAATAAGAAACCCAGCAAATCTCACATCAGACCTGTGTAACAAGATATTAGTGGCATGAGCTCATGTATTTAATAGTAGTGTGCAATGCCATTAGAGTTTTGGAAGAAAATAATGCCATGGAATGATGAAGCAGAAGCTGTATTCACTAACTTAGATAAGATTCTGTCATTTTTTAGAGCAACTAGAATGTCAATACAATTATTATTTCCAAATATAAATAAGCTGGAAACTTACACAAAATTCACAGAGGTGCCTAAATGCATTCAGAAGCTAGTTCCTCAGTAAAAGAAGGTCCTAAATAGATTGAATGTAAATTACATGCCAGGTTTTGTCAGATGGTTCATTGACCCCTATTCCTGCAAGTCATCCACAGAAAATTATTAAAACATGTGGAGAGCAGAGCTAGAGCAAACACAGATGTACAACTGGGCAGCTACAGAAATATGCAGAAGGGCAAAATGAAGGAATTTCTCATATGTGCAATACTCAAAAAGAGCAATATTTTGGGATCCAACTTGGATGTTCAAATCCTTGGAGAGCTGGAGAGGAAGACTTCTGAACTATAAAGTGAATTTTCTGCTTCTGTTCATCTCACTGCCTCCTTGGCTGTTTTGCAAAACTTGTTCCTGTCCTGACTTGTGTCTGATTTTTTCTCCAAGCACCATGCCCCTCACTGTTTTGTGTTCACTGTATTTTATTTTGCAAGCTTCCCTTGTGCCAATTCAACTGGGGGGCCAATGATCCATCTGCCTTTCCTCTGTGTGTTAGCACATTGACAGAGGATAATTTAATAGCATCATACACATGCAACTTAAGTTTTTGTAGATAAAATGATGTATTACAGAATAAGTATCTCTGTTCTGAATGTAATTGAAAAATGGTTTTTGTTAGTGAAAAAAATCAGAGTTACAAGGTCACTTATCTCTGACTGTCAGGATGCATCTAAACCTTTATTTGCACATTTTCTGACAAGCTCTTTCTTCCCCTGGCAGGCTTAAAACTTACTCCTTTCATCTGTTCTCAAGGTAAATGTAAGTCCTATATGCACACAAGGGTCTGTTCAAACAGCCTTTCTCTCACACCGTGCTCTCCTGACCTGAATTTGCTCAGTCAGTGAGATTCCAGTCATGTAACTGTACCTAAAAAATTAATCATCCAGTGCTATCAGTTAAGCTATCTATGGTCTTTTAACAATACAGGGATTTTCAGACTGTGAAAGGTGCTTTCCTTTCTTTGTGCAAAGTAGCACGCACACAAGGTGGACATGCCTCTAATTTTTTCTTCCCTGTGTTGGCTCTAGGACATCAATGATAGAGCAGTCAGAGACTGTTAATTCACTCTGCTGTGCAGTCTTTCCTAAAACCTCAAAAACCAAAGTCCCAGCTAGTCATGCCCAAAGAGAAGAGGGCAAGTTCCTCCCTGCCCCTTGTGGAGTCTGGGAATCATAGTTTCAAAATCCTATCTTTTCACTTCCTCCAACATTGCACAGAACATTGATTTCTCTCATCATTTCCCTGTGACCATTTCTTTAATTGGAGCAACAAATAAGGATAATGATGGGTTGGTAACAGAAGCAGGACAGAAGAGTATAATATGGTCAACATTCATTTTGGTTCCATCACAGAGCCAACAAACTCTTTTTGCAGCCACCGTAAGAACTATATTGAGGACTCCTATAAAGGCTAAAGTAATGGCTCGACTCAGGAAAATAAAATAAAGCCTTCAGAGTTCAATAAACTGTAAAATTTGCTTTCAGTCACTCATATGCATTTTCAGAAACTACAAGTTATGTGGGGAAAAAAGGGATTGCAAAGATGCCAGTATTTTAGTATGTGTGCAGAAAACCACCAAATACCTTCACAGATTTAAGTACACTGCAGTTACCCCTGTTACAATGAAAAAATAACCCATTTACTTTTGACCAAGAAAGGTGGGTTGACCTTGGCTGAATGCCAGGTGCCCGCCAAAGCTGCTCTATGCTTCCCATCTTCAACTGGACAAGGAAGAAAAAATATACTGAAAGGTTTGTGGTCAATATAAGGACAGGAAGAGATCACTCACTGATTACTGTCATGGGTGAAACAGACTGGACCTTGGAAAATTTATGTATTGCAAACTGAATAAGGGAAGGTAAGAAAAACAACCCAAACTGAAAAGAGTTCCCCCCACCGCCTGCTTCCTGAGCTAAACTTCTTTTGCAATTTTCTGTCTGTCCTCCCTCTCAGCAGTGCAGGATGATGTAGAGTGGGAGCTGTGGTCAGTTCATCGCACATTGTCTCTGATAGTCCTTCCTTGTCAGGGGGGTGGGGGGTGTGGGACTTCTCACATTGTTCCCCTGCTCCAGCATGAGGTCCCTCTCACATGAGACCATTCTCTACAGACTTCTCCATCGTAAGATTCTTCCCATGGGCTACAGTTCTTCATTAACTGCTCCAACATGGAGTATCCCTTCTGGGGGTGCACTACTTCAGGAACAAAAGGCTCCAGCATGGGTCTCCTTCAGCGTCACCAGTCCTGCCATCAAACCTGCTTGGCATTGCTCCAGTGAAGAGAGAGCCAGGAGAGTGCCAGGACCCTGCTCCAGCATAGTCTTCCCACAGAGTCCAACCTCCTTCAGGCTCCCCCTGCTCCAACATAGGGTCCTCCAGGGGCTGTAGGAGGATATCTGCTTTACTGTGGATCTCCATGCACTACAAGGGGGCAGCCTGACTCACCATGGTCTGTGCTACAGGCTGAAGGGGAATCACTGTTCCAATGCCTGGAGAATTTCTTCCCCCTCCTTCTGCACTGACCCTCAGGTCTGTAGAGCTGTTTCTCTCACATGTTCTCATTCCTCTCCTTGGCTGCAGTTTTTGTCCAATTTTTTATCTACTTTTCTTCCTCTTCTTAAATATGTTATCCCAGAAGTGCTACCATCATTGCTAAGGGCTCAGCCTTGGCCAGAAGTTGGTCCACCTTTGGATCTGGATGTCATTTGCTCTGTCTCACAGGGGGAAGCTTCTAACAACTTCTCACAGAAGCCAACACCTGTAACTCCCCAGCCATCAAAACCTTGCCACACAAACCAGACAGAGTAATATAAAAGGTATGACAGTGTTATTGTGTAGCAAAACAATTTGTCATTGCAAGTACATTCTCTTGACAGAAAAGAATTTTGGGTTAATTACTTGATTTCTCAAAGCTCTTAGCTATCCACTTTCCAGCCAGTAAGTATTGAACATTTGGTGATCTCTGATTTCTTACAGACATTCTCTGCCATTCTGTTTGCTAGCCACTTACTGATGATTGTCCTGGGAATGCCCTGAATTTCAGAAGAGCAGTACATTTTCAACTGCTTAAGGTTGTCAATAAATTTAACAGATCTAGCAAGAAAAACACATCCTTGTTCGTCAGTCGCAGGGAACCCAACGATTCAGATTGCCAAGTGGGGGATTTAATAGTTTGGATTGCCCTGAAATGAGCTACTATTTCATACCTTTAGCCCTCAATGCATAGAAGCTCGTTAGTGAAATACTAATTAGTGAAGTACTTCAGTAGAATTTTGGTGTTTGAGCAGACTATTCTTACAGAGACAACAAAAACATTTTTTAGAGGCTGCTCGTCACTTACCTTTGGTGAAACCTCAGTTCTTTGACAACATTTCTACATATAGTGTAAGTACATCCCAAGATTTTAGAATTATAAAGTCACAAGACAATGTTGAAAAAGACCTCTAAGACAGTTTAACCATTAACCCAGCACTGTCAAATCCACCACTAAACTGTGTCTACTAAGCATCATATCTACAGATTTTTGAACCTTTCCAGGAACAATGGTTACACCGCTTCTCTGGGCAGCCTGTTCCAGTGCTTGGCCATCCTTTCAGAAGAGATTTTTTCTCTAATATCCAATATAAATTTCCCCTGGTGAAACTTGAGGCCATTTCCTGTTGGCCTATCACTCATTAGATGTGAGAAGACACTGACCAACACCTGGCTACAACCTTCTTCCAGGTAGTTGTTCAGAGCAATAACACACCTCCTGAGTCAGCTTTTCTCCAAAATATACAACCCCTGTTCCCTAGAGTAATCCTTATAAGTGCAGGGAATAGTCTTATCTATAAAAATATGTGTGCACACACATGATGTTGAAAACATGCCTTCCATTCATCCCGCATTTTGAGGTAAGAGAAATGACTATAAGAAATATCTCAATTTCCCTTGAGAACCCAGTCCCGGTCTTCTCCAGGAGAAACTGCTCAGACATGATGATCTCGTTTTGGTGTAGCTTTCTCCTACATGAGGACCCTGCCCCCAAAGTTGTAGACACCTTTTCCTGCTCTTTCCCATGGGATACTTTGCTGACAATGCTGTAGTTTCTGGTTTCTGGTAATTGAAATCATCAAGCCCAAACATTTTAACTATTTAAGCCAATTGTTGCTTAGCTTTTCTTAAGTGTTCGGTATGGTGTATAAACAATGATCAGAGACTCATTAATAAATAAAATGGATTAAATAAGAAAGAGAAGGAGGAGACTATGGAGGATAGAGAGTAAATAAACAAAAGAATAAGGAGATTTATACTCTTCTCAGTCTATTGGGATTTATCACTAGCTCCTGAAGGGTTGTTGTAGTTATTTTCAGTCCTTTGCCATTTATCTGGTTATTTGTAATTCCACCAAAAAACCCCAGAAGTTCTATTTCCAGATTGTACATGCTGACTTTTGAGGAGGGAGTTTAAAATTCATTACAGACATAAAACAAATCAAGCTGACAGAATGCTCAAATATACTGTGCTGCCCAGATTTATAATTGAAAAACCCTCTGCTGCATGAAATGAGTGAAATAGAGCAGATGAACCAGCAGACAAGCAGGAGACCAGAATTAAACAAATTTGTGTAAATAAATCCCACTTATTTATCAGATACCAGGAATTCATTTTCTCTGTATTTGGCCTTTCTGCCAGATAATGGGAACATATATTGGTTGGGATTGGAGGGCAGAGGGCATCCAGGTTGTTTTTTTCTTATTTATTAATTTTCTTTCAGGTAGATGATGGCAAAGGCCTGTGTGAAGTTTTGGGAAGAAATGAAAGACTGAAAGGGTGTTTCTGATTGTTATTCATAATGCCGTGGGCTCAGTTCTTCTTTGGGTTGCTCTAAATACTATGTTTGGGAACCTGGTTTGCTTTTCAGATATGGACCACTAGATGAAAAATAGACGTCTGGCTTTGTCTAAACATCACTGCAAACATTATCAGAGGGTTTTGGTTGGGAAAGTATTTACCTGGACATCGAAAACTAGTTATATATCCAATCGTGGCACAGTTTAGCAAAAATTATAGTTACTAGCTTAGTTTTGATCACATAATTAAAGGTACATTTTTTTTTCTGTTGAGTAGTTCTGAATTAAATATTTAGTATTGCTATCTCTTTAATAAGATCGCTGAAACTCTTGGACTGAGAACTTCCCAAAGTCCAAAAAAACCCCTTAATAATAAATACAAGGTAAAGAGTTGAGGTGGCCAAACTGGGTGATTATCCTTGGTATCTATATATGTCATGGTGGCAATTTTTAGGAAGAGAACTTAATTGGTAGCTGGAAGCCAGCTGTAGTATTCAGGCACTGGTCCATATATTGTGAGCTATAGAATTTATATGACTTCCCTCAAGCTGAAGGGCAAGCAATACCAAGCCATTATGACCAAGAAGCCAATTGCTATAGATAAGTCTGACAGTTCATGGAGACTCTTCCATCCCTTCTATCCTGTTAGTAACATGATTGAACTAATATTGCCTCAGGATCAACCATTAAAATAAAGAAAGGACACTAGTTTACATTTTTTTCTATTTATTTTCCTCCTAAAAGTATTTTGCCTAGACACTTTCCCTGGGATCTTACTATCCTCAATTTTGCTTACAATATCCATCAGTTTTTATAACAGTGGGAGTCAAATATTATAAGCTTGGCAACAGATTACTAGATGAGAAAAACTCTGGAAGATGGTTTAAAATATGAAAGAAATCTAATTAGAGCCTGTTTCTGAGCTCTTTGGCTCAGTGTAGTAAAAGCAGTTGTGAGAACAACACATGAACAGTTATGTCTGTCTGCTGAAAGATGCTATTTCAGAAGAAAATTGGACATTAAAAATATGGATAAGCCTTCAAGTTGAAAAGAGTTTTCTTTGGTTTTTTGGAATTGATGATACACAAAGTGCTGTGCAGCGGAGACTTTTATTTGCTGGTGTTTAGCCATCAGGGGAAGCTTTGACATTAATATTTAAATGCCAGAGGTAACTACACATAATTTTTTTCATTTGCCCTGGTCATCTTGCCAGGAGGACAACAAGAGTAAGTGCCAGTGCTTACATTACCAAGTTGTAATCATTCAATGCTACCATTTTAGAAATAGAACTCTAGCTACCAGTCACGAGGAGAGTCAATATTTTGTCTTGTGCAGTAGCACACCTCAGAGGTATGGAAAAACCTCAAGGTTAACTTGGATAACATCTGAAAGCTCAAAGGTTTATCCAGACCTAAAAAATCTGCAAAACAAAAAAGAAGCTTTGTGATTTCTGGTGGATGCTTTCTTTAGAAACTTGAAAATTAAAGTTATATAGATCTTACAAAATAATTTGGAACCTTGGTATATGTTTGTTCTGAAATTTGGGTAAGGTTTTCAAGGAGAAAAATTTCATTACCATAAATCTTTGTAACAATCCAAATTTGAAACCTTATGCAGAGACAAAATGTCTCTCGTGCTTCTGAGCTGAGTTTCTCAAAGTATACATGTACAGTGATATTAACCTCAGAGAAGTCTCAAAGCTTTCTACTATTAAAGGGCTAAATTTTGTGTTATATTGAGGCAGAAATGGATGCTGAAGGTGAAAGGAGAAGGGTTAAATATCTGAATTTTTAAAATCTGGTATTATTTTCTTACTTGTAAAAGACTTGTTTAATAACCCAGGAAAATGCAATTTTTTCCTCTGTAGATTTAGTCTCACTCAAAGAATCTTAGCACAGGATGGGACCTGATGAAGTTCCACATTATCATTAACTCTGACTCCCTGGTGCCTTTTCCTAGTTCATCTCTCTACCAAACTTTTATAAATTATCTGTTTGGGAAATTACTTAATTGCCCTTCTCCCAAGAGTTCTATGAGAACTATTTAATTAGTCTGGAAGGTGTTCTTGAAACCATTCATTTATTTCATTTTATTTATGTTATGTCTGATTAATAAGCACTACAAGTGCAAACTCTGTTCAAAGTCATTGGAGTTATGATGGGGTTTTCTTTTTCTTACTTTTTTGTTTTGTTTCATCAAGCTGGCCAAAAAGGGAGACAGTGACTAAGGAGCTCAGACTTTGAAGGCAGAACCTTTTAATACTTGTCAGTGCCAGCTTCAAGTCCCTAGTCAACCATTCCCATGATTAAATGACAGAACAGGTCTATTTCCCAGTTCCAGAGCTAGATTATGATAATGGTAATTTCATTATATTTTCTCCATTGCTTTCAACTTATTCTTTTAATTAAAACGTAAAGGAATGACAGATTCCCCCTGCTCACTCTGACTTTAGTGAAAGTTCAACATCCCAAGTGGGACTTGAACTCACATTATCAAAGAGCAAAAGTTCAAAGCACTAAAACAGGAACCATTAAGGTGTCAAGCAAGTAAGATAGCACTTACCAGGATCAATTTTCCACTTAGGCAGCCTTTGCCCAATTGTGCTAACTCCCACTGAATCTATACCCACTAATGGATCAAAGCTGAGAGTCTAGGAATTCTTAAATCCTTAATTCTCAAAGCTCATTAATGTGATTTGCAATTGCACCCACTAGCGTCGCCATGAGAGGTAGGTCTTTACAGGGTTGCTTTAATACAAACTTTGTTTTTTGGCTTTGTGTTTTCTTGTCTTTGTGACCCAGTATGAAATCTTACCATCTTAATACTTGAAGCTGACTTGCAGATTGGGTGTTCATTATTTATTCAATAAATAATAAATAATAAATATTTATTCAATAAATTCACATGAGTGTTCAAAAAAATGCCAAGCTAATATAGTAGTAAGAAAACCAAGGACAAGAGAGAGTGATATTCAGTAGTGAAAATACTTTTTCTCATCGTCGTATGTTCTATTAGACTACCACTGCAACTTCTGGATGAAGAGGACAATCACAGCTCAGCCATGAATTTGTTTTTCTACTCCCACCCAGGACAGCAAAATCTTCAGAATGTAGGAACATTTTATAGCTTCCACTTGTTCTTTTAGAAATAATATTAACATTGTAAATATTAAAGAAAACTCTTGGTGAATGGCAGGAAGACAATGAAAACATTTAATTTATCAAGGTGTTTGAAAATAATAACAGAAGAAGATCCCTCTCAATTGTTCTTTGTCTTGCTTTTCATTGCTCAGTTTTAAGAGGTGGACTTAATGTATATTCCTCCAGTTCATCCACTGTAATCTCCTAAGTCTTAAAATTTGTTCATTGATGCAATTAAGTTGGAACAAAATCAACAGTTCAGTAGAGGTGCAACAGCATCATCAGCAGATTTCTAGACAAGGACTGTAAATCTCCTGGCTTTACCTATCCTCTTGATGCATCTACCACTGACTGAGGTGATAAACTCCCACAATGTTGCAGGGTTGGGAGTATATTACAACAGAATCTCTCAGATTTGATATTATCTAGCAGTTGAATTGACCCCAAAGGGTCATGTAGAAATGAAGGTGTGCAAACTATATAACCAATATATATATAATCTATGCTGTACAGTAAATAAAGGTAATTTAGCTATTGATCTGGTGTTCTTCAAAGATTTGATTAAAAAAACCCAAACGAACAACCCTTTTTTGAAAGATTTTTTAGCCTTGAGACAGAAGTCCCTATTGTGTGGAAAATCAGTGATTCTAAGCAGAAATCTATACATAAAACACATTTAGTTTTGTAATAGCTACATACTTCTAGACTCTGAAATGCACAATCTCAAATTGCAAAATAGCTGCCTTTCAAAAACTGGATGCTGAAGTAACTTCTGCAGCAAAGCCTCTCTTTGTATATTAAAATACCAGATACACATTGTTACACATTATAAAATGAATTGCCTTGCCATGAAAAATAGAAAGAGCTTGAAAAAAATTGTAAGAAGCTCTCTGAGCAGAATTACATTACTGAAAATGTCTTTGGAAATAATATGGATTATAGAACAAACATTAGGAAGCCACAGTGATGTTACTCAGTCCTGCATGGATGTACAGGGGAGACAGTATGATTTAATTATTCACACAATAGTTTAAAAAACCCTGATAGGTATGAACTTGATGTTCTGTAAACAACTGACAGAATAATACAAGTGAGGATTTGATCTGCATGCATTGCAATTGAATATCTCTCTATGCAATAATTCATAACATTCAGAGGTTAACTAAAGAGAACCTAACATCTTTCTGTTGTCAAGGTTGAGTTAATTTCTCATTATAAGTCATATTCTAACAATCTCACAAATATAATCAGTTGTAGGGGAAGCTGGTAGCAATCAGTACATTTAGGCTGCCGAATGCATTTCATTATGAGGTGTTACAGCGACTGTTTTTTCCTCTGAGAAGCAGTAAGGCCATTGTCAATTAACTGTCATGCTGACATTTTTTACATGATCACAGGGGATCCCTGTGTCATTTAGTGCATGGAGAGAAAGAATTTCATTTGCAAGGGAAATCACTAAGAGTTGCTCAGCTTTTCAGCCTCAAAAATGTTTTTGTAACCTTGCTTATTTCCCTGTAAGTAACATTTAATGCCCACCTTTCTATTATTCCTTTATATAAAAATGGCAGAGGTTTTGGTTTTTTTTTTTCCTTTTAACCCAAAGTCTGCCTCTTTCATGATATTCTCTGTTTTTCTGATACTACTCACTATTTTCATTTTATCTTTTGACATTTTTTTCAAAACTGTGTAATAAAAAATGTCAAAGGAAACTTAAATCACAAAATCTATAAAGTTCTCTGTGAAAAGTCAAACTGACAATCTAGGGGTGGTTGTGTCAGTGCATGACATTATTTTCTCTGCACTAGATGATAAATTGACAATTGAAAAATATCAGAATTCCATTAAAATGCTCTCTGTATGCCCTATTTGATGTTCATAGGTGATGAGGAATGTTGTATGCAAAATATTCTCAAAATTATCCAGGATGAAGTCTTTTTCATGTTCTCATGTATGGCAGTCGGTTTTGGGCTTTTCACATGCTAAACAGGAGTTTACTATTTCATCCTTAAGAATATTTGCTCAATTTAGGTAGGATTGAGTGAATGGTTAATTTGAATGAAAAAATGCACTGACATACACTCACTGATGACTTCACAGAAACATAGAAGAGCTTGGGCCAGAAGGAACACTAAAGTTCATCCAGTTCCATGCCCCTGCCATGGGCAGGGACACCTTCCACTAGTTTGTTGGTCTGCCCTTGAACACTTTGGGGCATCCACATCTCTGGGCAACCCTCTGTTGTTGTGCCATAACCAGAAAAGCACAGATCATCACAAGTCACTCTGGCTGGGGCATCAAACACTGCAGAGCAGGACTCTCACCTGGGTCATCATATGCATTTAATGATCAAATTCTCTTAATGTGCACAGCAACCTTTTTGCTGAGCATTTTGCATTATGTGGCATTTCTGCATTTTATTAAACAACTTCCACACAAACAATAATTCAATATTGTGTGAAGTAGAAGCAGATGTTCATATATAAAACAAGACATATTTGTATGTATATCTGAAATTTTATTCCAGCCTGTCATCAAGTATCTTTTTTTTTTCCATTTTCTGGCAGCATACTAATAAAACTAGTTTATTTCAGATAAGGAAGTCTATCACCCTCAAGCTACGGAGATTTCTTCTTTCTTTTTGTTTCAAGAAATGTCCTAGAGATAATCATCATAAAATTAAAGTCAGCACAGGTGGGTTCATGGAGTAGAGACGGTGGTGGAATCTAATTAAAAAATACGTCTGTAGGTTTTATCTGTAAAATATTCCTGTAACATATACCACAAAGCTTAACAGTGTAATGATAGGAAGATGTGGAGACTGATATGAAATTGGGTCTGAGGTTCACGGATGTTACACTGTCTAGCTTTATCATTAGTCATTGCATATTTATAGGCAACTTGACCAACATCCAAGACACCTTTTTTGTATGCAAATAGAGAGTGTTACAGTCCATATCTGAAAAGATTAATCTCTTTTGCCAGAATCCATTGTCTTAAACTTCAATTAAATCATTTCAGATGGAGCTTCTGAATGTCAGTGCCCCCTTTCCCACACATACCTAATAAATACAAGACAAAGATCACGTCACATAACCAGGCAGTCTCAGGATTAAAAGTGTCCAATCTTTAAAAAACAGAGATTGTACCAAGATTATTTAATTTATAGTCACTATGAAAAACTAAGAAAATGAAGGTAATTTAAACCACTGAAAACATCTTAGAAAACCCTGCACTTGTTTTATTAATTGACAACTGAACCTGAAAATGTCAATATCAAGGCAATTGGACTCAGACTGAAATGAAAATGTCTGTCACAGTGTTTTATCCTGACTACGAGTTCTGCTAATGGGTCTTTTCTCATATAACCCGCTGTCAACTCCAGAGCTGCGACTGGTAGCAGTTAGGCAAACAAGTTAAGCTCAGAAATGATCAGATACTGGATTGTGATAGGAAAAGAGTTTGAAGTAAAATTAAAAATGCAGATTTGTGGGTAGTTTGTTCAGCTTATGTATGAGAGGCAATTTTTTTCTACAGAATCACAGAATCAATTAAATTGGAAAAGACCTCTGAGAACATCAAGTCCACCCTTTGACTGAACCATGTCATCTAGACCATGTCATCTAGACCATGGCACTAAGTATCATGTCCAATGGTTCCTTGAACACCCCAGCGATGTTGACTACACCACCTCCCAGCTCCTTCAGCTGCTCTTCATCAAACTCGTGCTACAAGCCTTTCCATGTCTTCATTGCCCTTCTCTGGGCACACTCCAGCTCCTCAGCGTCTTTCCTGCATTGAGGGGCCCAGAACTGAACACAGGATTTGAGGTGTGACCTCACCAGTGCCCAGCACAGGGGACAGTCACTGCCTGGTCCTGCTGGCCACACCATGGCTGATCCAGGCCAGGATGCCATCGGCCTTCTTGGACACCTGGGCACACCCTGGCTCAGGTTCAGCTGCTGCTGACCAGCATCCCCAGGTCCTTTTCTCCTTTGCAGTGGCTCTTTCCCCAGACTGCAGCACTGCTGAGACCCAAAGGCAGGATTTGTCACTCGTTCTCATAAAATTGGCCTTGGCCCATGGATCTGTCTGCAGACACTTCCTGCTCTGCAGCTGATCAGCACTCCCACCCAGCTTGGCATCACCAGCAAACTTACTCAGGGAACACTTGATCCTCTCATCCAAATCACCAGTAAAGCTATTAAAAAGGATTTGGGGTGCAACACTGATCCCTAATGGACAGTACTAGTGACTGAATACCAGCTGGATGTGGCACCATTCCCCACCACTGTCTGGGCCCAGACATCCAGCCACTTTTTAACCTAGTGAAGAGTGCATCTTTCCAAGATGTGGGCTTCCAGCTTTTACATGAAAATGCTGTGGAAAACACTATCAAAGGCTCTGCTGAAGTCCAAGCAGACAACATCCACAGCCTTTCCCTCATCCATCATAGGATGGGTCACCTGGTCATAAAAGCTCAGGTCAGCAGGACCTGACTTTTCTAAACTCACGCTGGCTGGACCTGATTGTTGTTCTCAGTTGTTCTGTATGTGCCATGTGATCACACTCAAGACGATTTTTCCTTGAAAATTTTTAAAAATATGATATTAAAGTCCATCCAAGACTTGCTTTTTCTTAGTGCTATGATGCATTAAGACCTGAATCCTGTCCAAATCTGGGTCTAATATGAGACAGCACAGCTAGAAATTTGGCTATCTTGGGACGTAGATAATGAAGGAAACAAGTGGTCTCATGATTTGTGGTCTGTGGTGCTCAGGAGAAGTTTCACTTCATTTACCTGCAGAAGTTTTCAGTTTAGGTGATGAAATGAAATGTCCTCTGTAGAGGGAAAAATAATCACTGCAGGGCACCATTTATCTAACCTGGTGCAGATGTGCAGAGAGATATGAACCATGCCCCAAAATTATTTGTTTCTCTTCAGAGACTAAAGAAGGACCCCTGGATGCCTAGCTTGGATGTCAAGTTCTCCATTGTAAATGCCAGGTTTAGATGAGATTACTCTTATCCCAGTCTTCATAAATTTCACAACATATAGAACAAGTGTTTTATTGCATTATTATCAGGTAGCTAAATAAAAAATGTCTAGGAAAAATTTGAATTTCCGTGGATTTCCTGTTTCTTTTTTTTTTTTTTTAAGGAAAACTTTCCATATGTGTTGCTAAAAGCAAACTGTGGAAAACTGTTGCAACTTGAGGGAATATTTAAAATATTTACAATTTAGGTGGCAGATGTGTTTCCAACAAAATTGTTTGCATATTTCCAGCATAGTTGAAAGGGAAAGCCTAGTAGGGATCATTCTAGCTTTTTATTTATATCACAGTACTTCAGCAGCCTCCCCAGTGCCTTCCCTTTTCATTTATGTAACACCTGCCTGTAGTTTCTTTCTAAAATTTTGTCACTACAACCTGTTGTCTCAAATGTTCTTTTTATCAAATTCTTCTTCTCAATATATTTACAAACCTTGAAAAAGTTCTTCACTGGTCATCTCTTGTCCTTTTGCTCTTTTTTTTTTCAATTGCTGTAATTTAGGTCTCTAAGGTGTATATTATGTATATTATGACCTCAAAAAGCATTTCAAGATGTAATTTGCCTAAAAAATATTCTACTACATGGAACATAATGACAGTACTGTATAATATTACTGTTAATAATTAACTTCTGAGCTTTCTGGATATTTTCAAGTTTGGCAGAGCAATATCAGGTTCAGGTTGTTCATTGATTACTTTTCTCATAGGAACAGGAAAAGAATTCACAAGAGACACATAACCTCTTTCTAGAGATTTTTTATAATTTAGCATTTAATACTTTTCAAGAGATGAAAGGCTTCTTTTCTACATAATCAGAGGTAAGCAGTTTTTTCTTGAAGGTGTTGGATACAAGAATGATAAGGTTTGCCAAAATTGTCAGGTACCAAACAGATTAAGTCCTGTGCCTTAGCTGGTTGGTGTGGTAAACTACCATTCAGAGGAAGGGAAGGCAAGTGGCAATGCAAAACCTTAAGTCACTTTTTGGGATGCCTTATAACCCCCTAGGGATGAACACAGCTAAACTAGGCACCCTCTCCTTCCTGTATCTGTGTAATTTTTTATCTGTAGATTTAAGTTCCTTGTAGTAACCTTAGGCTGACTTAGGCTGACAATTACACCCTATGTGAATGAATTCCCTGGAAGGGTTCCAAGACTGAACAGACCATGCATGGTAGAAAGAAGCCCCAGATGCAAAGCTGACCTGAGGCACTCAGCCCACCCAATGCATCTTAGCATGAGTTGGAGGAAATAACTGGAGGAATGGGGTATCTGAATATAGATATAGCACTTTGAGAATCTCACTACATCACTGCCAGGAGCAAACTGACTCACTGAGGACTGTGTCAGCTCTCCATACACACAGTGCTATTTCACATGTCTTTGAAGGATTTTGCAGAAGGTCTGAGGAGCCAGTGTAGCATGAAGCGAGAGAGAGAGCTTCTCACTTCTTCAGGAGAGAAACCACACCTGTGTGCCATGCACAGTGTGCCAGCTTGGTACATAGTAGGATATTAGAAAACACAGGATCTCCCAAAAGGAAGCAGGAGACAGCACACAGAATGTGTAATGTCTTTTTCATCCATAGATCTCGTATGTTAGATCAAGTACTACAATTCTAGTTCAGCTAAAATGACATTATCTTATACATCACCTCAGTTTAGATTTTTGCTTCCTGTCAGTATCTAAAACATAGAACTGATATAATCTTAGTGGCTGGCAGTACTGTGCTATGACCTCCTTCAGCAAACCCAGTACACTGCTTGTATGTAGCTTAAAGGTTGACAACATCAGAATGACCTGGCTGTATCCTTGACGGAAAAACCTGCAAAACAGTGATGGTGGAATAAGAGGCAATAAAAAAGTATCTTTTTTTTGTTGTTGCTGTTGTTTTTTCCCCTTAAAAAGTTCTGAGGAAAATGTATTTGACATTAGTCTTTAAATGATCTTTTCATTTATTTTTAGTAATTAAACAAACATAGAAATTAATGAAAGGAGAAAGAGTGAAATGTGGTAACAAAAAGAAGCAAAGTACAATAATCCACAGAAGTAATAAACATGGACAGCAGAAGTTATGCCACCCTAGTGCATGTTTCTTCTTTGTAGATTCTTTGGTTAGCAGGTCTAGCTTATCCAGCTCTGAGTAGAAGCATTAGAAAGGGTGTCTCTCTGCTTCTTCATGGCTCTGTGAAAGTCAAAGGAAATTAGTATTTTTTTAATGTCTCTTCATAGCTGTTGATCTCACTTTGAAATCAGGTTATTACAATTTAAAGAACTGGCAGACAGTCATGCAAACGTGCAGACATGTAGACAAGCACATGTAGGCACATATATTCCCCATTAGGACATTGCATAAACCTATGGAATCATAAGGCTAAAAAAACACCTGATGTGAAACATGTTAAGATTGCTGATGTATACCTGTTCCAATGACTGAGTTAATTATTTACAATCAGAAATGAGTATAAAAATGCACAGAAATCACAGTACAGTGAGAGCTTTGGTGTGGTTTGTTTTTTGTTTTTCCTTTTTCCTTTTCCCTTTTTCTTTTTCCCTTTTTCTTTTTCTTTTTTTTTAATTTTTCCTGTGAAAACAGGTTTTTGTTGAATACATGATTATAAGATATTTGAAAAAAAGATCCAAAACAGAAGACTTGGCCTTATCTATTGAGAAATAAAAGACACATTAAAGAACAGTAATGCCAGAGAATCGGTTGGATTGAGCTCATAGATAATGCTGTAGCCTTAATAGCAGGGGACTGGAAGAGACCAACATGACAGGAACGGCAGGAGAAAGAAATATTATATGATTAGATAAGGGAGACAGGTAAGATTTGGATTATGTGTGATTTTAGTCTCCCTAACAATCATGGAGGAACTTTTGAGATACTGGCTGATGGCATGTGGCATGACAGACATAACAAATTAATATATTCTGAAGCAATATATCAAGGACTCTGCTAACTATAACTTATTCCTAGATTTGGTGCTATTCCATCTCCAAGATATTAATAGGCACATATGAACATGATGAGGACATCTATTTTATGTAGCATAAAAAATGTAAAGCATGGGATATTTCCTGAAAACTGCTACCAGAATTTCAGGATACTCTGAATGATGAAATAATATTTTAGGAAAGAATTACATGGGAGGGTATATCAGTATGATTTTCTCCTGGAAAGGAACATGAATACTTCTTAATATGGTTTCAGCCCCAGCATAAGAGCCTTTACACAGCCTAGATTCCAGATTGCTTTCACCTTGTGTTGCATTTCTGTTTCTGGAGCCTTTTATGTATTTTGAATATTGCAATAAAAACTTCTTACGTATTTGAATTTGCTCCAGAAATAAATCTGGGTCAGCACAGGGTAAGAACTGAGCATAAGATCAAAGAATTTGAAAGCATCACAGTATACCCATGGACCAATCCCCTAATAAAGAGAGTCATATAGAGCAGGATGCTCAAGGCTAAGTGTTTTTTGGATGTCTCAAAGGACAGAGAAAACACAAGTTTTCTGTTCCACTGGTTGACCTCCATCACAGTTGACCTCCACCATAGTAAAAAAGTCTGTAACCAAACAAGGGCATCCAAAGTGTAGGATTCAAAGGATTGGCATGGAGCTGATTCAGGGGGGAAAACAGCCATAATTTAAATAATCCTTAAAAAAATAAAACTGAGAGCAGAGGAAAATGAGAGTACTAAAGGAAAAAAAAATAAAAAGAACAAGGTCCGACCTGAAATGAAAAATGAACAAGGAAGTTCCAGAAAATGCCAATATAGTGGGAAAATTTTGAAAACTTAGTACAGGAAATGAGCCAAAAACCCCTGTAAGGGTTTCATAACAGGCTATGTACATGCACAGCCTACAGCACAATAGCCCACAGCAAGTCATTTATTTATGCCGCAAACAAGTAGTTCTCATCTATTCTCTCTTTTCTTTTTTTTTAAAGCAGTAAGAACTTATATCAGCTTATGTATCACACGAATACAAAAAATGTTAAATGCTCAATCTCTGGTTTAATGGTAATTTGATTATTCCTTAGTTCTTATATGTTAGTGTAATCTCTACATTCTGTGAATTTTCACCCTGAACTTTAATGAACTGATAATGCTTAATTCTATTAAGCATTTGTTTACGGTACTTGGTGCTTATTCCTCACATAGAATAATATTATCATATAAAAATTTCATCCAGCATCCTCTCATAGCATAAAAATGTTGTCTCTTCCGAAATACACAATAGCCTTTTGTCTACCACCATCCCTGGGTTCTTCTCTGGAAGGAACAGAGCTGCTTCCCAGCAGATCAGCCCCCACCCTGTGCTGCTCTGTGAGTTTATTCTTCCCCAGGTCCAGCACGCTGGATTTGCCTTTGTTGAATTTCAGAAGTTCCTTCTCTGCCCATCTCTCCAACATGCCAAGGCCCTTCTGAAGGGCTGCACAGTGAGGGGTATTGGCCACTCCTCACAGCTTTGTGTCACCAGTGAACTTGCTGCAGAGGCATCTGCCCCTTCATCCAAATAACTGATGTATAAGTTATACAATACTGGGCTCAGTATAGAACCTTGGGGAACACAACACAAAGAGAAACAATCCAGTCCACTCACTTTCTAGGACTATCTAATCACAAGGGCGCTAAATTTGACACAGAAATCCCTTTTCACCATTCTAGTTTATTGTGAAATTATCCTAATACTCCAAAATGCCTGTTTTCTGCCTGTAGGGCTATTGCAACTCCATATTGGGTGGGAAAATATTTTTACAACCTCCAGCCTAATGAGGAAGTTTAAAAGATTTATTATGTGATACATACATGAGCATCTGAAAAAGCGACATCGTCAGCACAGAAATGGCGGAATTGTGTTTTAGGCATTGGCTCACAATTGTGGCTACTTCATATCCCACTTGTACCATGTAAAATTGCCCAGCTTCAAGGATTTTTCAAGATATTGCTCTAGGCAGTAGTGTCAACGGTGCAGGTATTCCAGTCCTTCTCCACTCCAGTTACCCTGTCTGTGCAATTATTTAGAAAAGAAACGGTGAAAACCGTTAGTGCATTTTGGAATTCTACTGCATTTGAGCCTCTTCTGGTCATGTGAAGCCAAAATATGGTATAAAGCATGTACACATTCCTTAACACTCCTGCACTACAGTTCAAAAATTCTCCCCATTTAAGAACATTCACAGCCATGAGGAGCCACACTTAGCAACCCTGTGATTCCCTCAGAAGGATGTGGTTTATACCCATAGCATATGGGGCATAATATTTTATTTTTCAGGAAACTGTAAGTGTAGATTTGCTTCATAGTATCTTGTTTGACACAAAGCAACTGGGATTAAAGATGGAATAAAACAGTAGATGCTTGATGGGCATAGGGTTTTTTGTAAAAAGGACTGTGTTAAATGGAGGCAGTGGTTACCCTAAGGGATTCTTCTAAAGTGTTTTTCTTCTGACTATTTCATTATCTGTAAATCTTAAATCTATAAAAGATTTGAACACCACTAAACCCAAAAATAAAACTTGAAATACATTTTTAAATTGTGACAAGTATCGCTGTATGTGAAATCTATAAAATATTGAGACTTTTTTTGTGTGCTAATGCCCCTTCCTCACTCTAACATCATTACAAAATTATGAGTCTGTTCTAATGAGCAATAGTGATAACTAAAGAAAAAATACACTGGGAAATGAACATTTCCCTCCTATCTAGTGCAACGTGGCACAATGCTCAGTGCTTGAATTCCCTTATTGCCTGTGCATGCTGGAAATTATTGTTTCCAGAAGATAGATTAGAAATTGGAAGAGATCAAACCTTCCCTTACTGTTGAGATATCAATGTAATATTTTTACATTTGCATTGTATCTGCATATCCATATTTACAATTGGATGCTGAGATTAGTTTAAGGATTTGTCCTCTTTATAAGCCCTTCCTCTACAATTACTATATATACAAATAAGTGCATAACTATTTTTCTTTATACCTGCCTATATTTCTTTATACTTTGGTACTTCTTTTAAGATATAGCAACCTGCATACACTGCTTTTCTGTTTTGCTTAGTTTCTCATCTCACACACAGATGCATGGAAAAAATTCAAACCATTGGCATAAACCAGCTAATGTAATATCTAAAACAAGAGAAAGTGAAAAACTTAATGAAAAAAAAAATGAAGCCCATAGGAGAAACAGCATTATGACAGTAATGACATCAAGAGCTGCATTAAAGTAGGTTGAACCTGCAACAGTCATGCTTCAATATTAACTGACATACACCAAAAACAATTAAAAGAAATTATTCTTAAAGAAACAATCTTTCTATATGAAGATGGATATGCTCATAAAATTAATGTACAGGCTGAAGCACAGGTTGTGCAAAACTGACTGAAGCTGTCAGGCGAGCTGTCAGGCAAGGTGGGGATAACCATCTTCTCCAGGCAGCTAGTGATAGGACAAGGGGAAATGGCTTTGAATTCTATCAGGGGACGTTTAAGTTGGGTGTTGGGAAAAATTTCTTCACTGGAAGAGTGGTTAAGCATTGCAACAGACTCCCTGGGAAAGGATAGATTCACCTTCCCTAGAAGTATTCAAAAAACAATTGAATGTGGCGCTTCATAATATGGTTTCATGGGCATGAGGGTATTAGGTCAAAGGGTGGACTTTATATCTTACAGGTCTTTTCCTACCTTAATGATTCTCTGATTGCAGGAAAATATAACATCCTTGCTTTGCACTATTTCATTCCTTTGGTTCTCCCTATTTCTTGTTTCTGTTTTAAGAGTATCTTATTCTAAGTTTTCCTACTTAAAATAATTATTTGTTGAACTTGAAAAGAGTGGCATATATGCTGCATTTCAGCAGGGCTACTGAGGGCACAGAATATTAATCATGTCTAGATGTTCCCAAAACTGCTGAGTTTTGATTGAGTAATATTTCCTGTGAAAGGAATTATTTAATCATAATTCACTGGTACATATTTTTTTCCACGTAGTTTATTCATCAGTGCTTCTACTGGCACAATTTTTAGTAATTTTTGTGACAATCCCTGTGATAGTCCTTTTGACAGGACAACTATTATATCTGTTAATAGTGAAGAAGTTACTGACTGACCAGTGGATGTATTTTCTCTTATTCAAGATAAATGTGTATAAAGAAAAATCCTCACGTGTCAAGTTCAAGACTCTAAAGCTTCAGATTACTCAGCATCACCAGGGAGGAGTCCTTTTGCTTTAACAATATAAGAACACTGTATCTGATTTTCCCATTGTGGTATATATCATCATCAATAGATCATTTTCAGTATGACATCCTCATTCATATACTTCTTACTTTAGATACCTTAATTATTAATTTTTTTAAAAAATTATGCTCACTGCAATCTCTCGGGGTGCCTGTGTAAATTATTAAGAAGAATGAGTAATGGATGACTGATGGGAAACTAAATTGAAAGAGACTCAGCTGCACAATACAATATAGTCCTTGCCCAATGCCCTGCTTCTCCCCTAAGGCTAAAGCCTCAGTCAAGGGATTTGCAATGTGCCCAGAGGGTCAATGGGTTTAACCTGTACTGACCTTTACAGGGAAAACACATCGAAAAAAGGAGAGCTTCCAAGTAAATTGTTCTCAGCTATTGTGAAGTCAAAAATAATTAATATATGAAATGTGGAAATAATTTCACCCATATTTATGTTCCCAAAGTAGAGGTTTCTGTAGAGAAAGTAGATTCCTAAGTTTCCATTATAGCCATTGGAGTTGTAGTCAGTTAACTCCTGAGAGTAGTTTCTCTCTTCATGAACTAAACACACACTTCTCTATTTGGTTGCTTAAATATGGGCCCCTGATGATACCCTAGCCTGTGCCAGGCATCTAGAGAGGTGAGAGCCACGATGCTGAGATCACAGGAGACACTGCTTTCTGGACTTGCAGCTCTAGAGATAAGATGGGATACCCCACCTCAAACAGTACCATTGCCATAAGGCAGCTGAATCATGCCCCTGCTGGTAGATCAGCTGACTTGATTTCACCACAGACAAAAATCTGGAATTAGAATTTAGGGGATTAGGAATTCTTTCAGAGAGATGAGTTGGACCTTAACATTTAAAATAATTGCAGTCACATGCAGAACTTGCAGAACTTGATCTGAAGAGGCCTGAAGCAACAGTCTTCATACCATTGTCAATATGGCAAGAGACTTTGCCTGCAATGGTAGAGTCTGAGATGGTGAGCTATATACAATCTTTTGAAAAGACATGAAATTAAACTGGTAATGAATAGGTATCTTTCCTTACTCTATTTAAAGCTCATTATAAATATAATGTGTGAGTTTTCCATTTCAAAATTCTGTGTTTTGTACTTGAAAACCCATTTCATATTTAGGTTAAAGATATGATATTTTTCCTATGATGAATTAGAATTCACAGAAAATGAATTGCATTCTGCATCTTCTACAGTTGTTGACTTGTCAGCAACAACCTTTATTTGTTAATATCTCTTAAAATTAATTTTTAGAAACATGTATCTTCATTAATTTATTGTATTGTCCTTGGTCAAAGCCTGAATATCAATTTTTCAAGCAAAACCTGCAAATTATACAACTAGTAAGGAGAAATGTTAATGTTCAGCCTTTCTACAGAGTTTCTCTTGTTGGTGACCTTCCCTTTTCTAAGAAGACCACCAGATTTTCTTTCCAGAATTGAACAAATGCATTGCACAAATATGCTTTGCTGCACTTACCACTGCAATATTCAGTTGCTTCTATAGAGGAATTTTCATTGTGACATCACGTCTAAGAGTAGATCATCTTCTGTACAGCCACGGGCTGATGAATGGCTTCAAGACAGGGAAAAACATACATTCTGTGTTTCTGTCTTTCCAGAAACCTAAGAAAATTGCAGTACTGCTACTGTCTACAGTGTCCTTACCTTTCCATCGCTGCCTGAAGAGATTCAGACAAGGACACATCATTACCTAGTTGTTTCTCAAAAAATACATCAGCAACATGAATAGGTTCATATCCTGGGTTTGATTTTGTTCATGAACATCTTCACAAAACCTGTTGCCTATAAAGTGGCAAAGGCAGTATCCTAGATGGGTGGAGTTTAGATATGTGTAGATGGGAACTGCAATAATAATTTTATCTCACCATGGCTCTGGGGTAGAATCATATTGACATCAGCTGATACATTTCTATCCTTCTTTTGAAAACTCAGTGACACGAATTCCACTGCCATCCTTGGATATCTCATTGCTTAATGATTCTTATCATTATAAAGATTTCTTCCTACTATCTGACCTAGATCTCCGCTGCAGTTTAACCCCAACAAATTATTCTCTCCCCAACAGGTACACGGAAAATTTTGCTCTCTCTCTCTCTATGGAGCCTTCAAAATATTTGAAAATCATTAGCACATCTTCATAGGAATTTTTATTATATAGACTCAACCATCCTGTCTTTTGCAGACTTTCCTTCTAAGTCAAGGTTTTTATTCCTTTAATTTGTTTTTCTCTTCTGGATCCTATCTAAATGCTTCAGAGTTTCCCTGAAACACAGTGCTCACAAATGGATATTCATGAGCAGTGCAGTTTAAGACAGTTGACTGGAACTGAAGGTTGTTTCATGTCATTTAACTATAAAAATCCTGTTTATTAATTCGGTCTGCAGTTGCTTTTTGATGTGTCTGTATGAATATTATCGTAATCAGTAATCTTTTTCTCCTGTTCCTTTTCTGGTGAGCTGCTCTCTACTCAAATTCTTTATTCTCTGTATTTTGGGCATTGTAAAATGTACAGGTGGTATATAGGTAGTTGAAAGCCAAAACAATGAAAGAAATAAACAAACCAAAAGCGATTTCCTGTAACATGTATTTGAGAGGTAAAAGAAGGCAAGTACTGTGACCAAACTGCATATGAATAATGCACGTCTTTGATACCCTCAAAAGATTTTCCTTAAATAAAAAAAATTACCTAGTTTTTCTTATTTGTCAGATTTATTTCAGTGACATTGTCATCATCTTTGGTCTTTCAAGTTTTCTTTTGTTTTTTTGTAAATATGAATGTATGTTCCTAATTATAATATATATAACAATGTGATGAGTGATTTACAGCTCTTTTCAGTGACTATTTTCTTTTGTCTTTCCTTGATTTTTAATACTCTTCAAGCAAAATAGATGTATAAAAAGATAGGATTTAATAGAAATGAACAGCAATTAAGAGACTCTCATGTTCTCTCAGGCAAATTCATCTATGTTATTTTAAACTACTAAAAATCCATTTTAAAGCAGCTCTCTCTTCTGTATGTTCCTGAAAGGACAACTTTTAAAAATCGTTGGCAACACTTTCAATAATAACAGAATAAAATTCCTAAAACCTTAACTCCTTAGCTCTTGGGAATTTTAGTTTTCTCTCCCTCTCATGTTTCCATGTTAAATTAGGAGTTAAATAAATTCTAAGCGTTTTAGAGGTCAATGTTAATCTTTAAATTTGAGGTGGCTTAAATGTCAAAACATGCTAATGATAATACATGCAATTTTTACTGGGCCTAATTAATCTTATCGTGAATGTATGAAGCTGCCAGTATTTCCTGCTGAACAGGTACAGGACTGCACTTCCTCAACCCACAGGCTTCAGTGTTTGAGTAGTGTGTTTCAGAGAAAATTTATGTTTTATATTTCTATTTAGAAATTTGGGTTTTTTCCCCATTGGAAGAACTACCATTAGATTTGTTATCCTTAGTTTTGCTGAGAAATCTTAAGCCTGATATTCCTCTGTCAACAGGCAGACACAAAGAACACAATTTCTTTTTAATTTCTTCTTTATTCCTTTTTTTTTGGATAGTGAACATTGACAATAGTGAAGGAAAAGTAGTTCAAGATAGGCCATAAATATGTGGTCTTCAGATACCACAAATGGCTAAGTAATACCAATATGGATAAATAAAAGTCATTTGAAGCCCCTCTGACACACAGTCTTTCCACACAGATGAATTATGTATACTATTATGGCACACTGTATGAAATCCTTTATTTGACTGTTAATTATCGGAATGGTTACAGTGTAGATTTTTTCCTGGAAAATGTCTTTCTTGACCTCATATACCATAAATGTAACTTTAAAAATAGCACATTACCCACTAACCATAAATATTGAGAGAAATTTCAGGGTTAGCAAATAACATAGTTATTTTTCAAATAACATAGTAAAAACTGCCTTGATTAAGGGTGAAATTTGCCCCCTGCAGACCTGAGGGCATGTGAACCACTCGAGTGCCGTTTAAATCCTCCAAATGGATGTGAAGTGGTAAACTTCACTCCAAACACACCTTTTAGATGTTCATCTTTACATAAAAACTTTAGCTCTTAAAATTTTATTTTTAAAATTATTAGTGATGTTCAGAGCAATATATTTTTCATTGTGTCTAAATATTATTTTCAAGCCTATATCTCCAAAGGATTTTGTTAATAAAGAAAATAATAGAGCCTCAGGAAACAGTGTTGTGACTGTAATACACTTGGTTCAGTAAAGCTTCTGCTGTTAATTAAGAAACTTTCATCTTTGAAGTGCAATATTAAAAAAAATTCTTATTAACCAAGGTGTGTTAGGTCAGCAATAAAGTAGATTTCCCTTTGAACATTATATCTAATCAATCCAGAGAGAATTAACACAATTATATTTTATCAGAAACATGTAGAGGGAAGGATCAACAAGAGGGATGGAGTGTGACTTTAGTATTAATTACAAAACTGTTTTAGGAAATAATCAATCCTTTGTTAATCAGGTCAGGTATATGAAATGACAAAGAAATTATTTATCAAGCCACAAGGGTGAAAGTCACACACAAGGGATTACAGCGATAAGTCTCTGAATTGTAGAACAATCATGTGGGCTTTTCTTTGCATTTGAGGTTGTATTTCTGATTGTATTCTATTCCAAATATCACTAATTAATTTAGAAGGGAAACATTAAATGCTATAAACTGTAAGAGACACATGAATTAAACCATTTCTTTTTCTGTGCTCCAGTTAGATTCTTGGAACACAGGATTATTATTTTTTCAGTCTTAATTTCTGAATGTATTTGACTTGATGGAAAGAATATATTTAGTCTCTTCAGTTGTTCCAATAAATCCAAGCTGCTTTATTGAAACAAAAGCCAACTGAAAATTTATTGTAAACCGCATTACAAACCCCTATTATTCTTACATAAAACACTGTCATTTCCAAATTTGACAAGGTCCCTAGACCCTAATCTTCCTCCCAAAATGCAATACAAGTAAACTGGGAAATAGGAAATAAATCTCACTACAAAAAGATCTTCGGGAATACCTAAGCAGCAAATAAGGCACCATTCCTATAGTCCAGTCACAAGAATGTCTGAGAAGGCATCTGTTTGTTCTATTCTCTACTGTATTATGTTATAATATTTAGCTCATATTTTTTCATGTTTATTTAAACATCTTTGAAAAAAATTCAAGTGCTATCAGAAGCACAACTTTTTTTTCCTACTTATTTCTTCTTATTTCCTACTTATTTAGTTCTCTGGCTTTTTCTTTGATATTTTTAGTTAGTGCTTGGAACATCAAAATCTCTGCATAAGCTTGATAGGTGAAGTCCAATAATTAATTAATTTCTGTTTCCACTTTTTACCAGTGTTACCCTTTTGTAACTGTCCATATATTTTGAAATTTGCATGTCATTCCTAGTCTGTATGAGGTGCTGGTTATGTCACTCTCTGACATGTGATAGCTCAGTATCTATTACTGTTCAGCCTAGAAACCAGCCTTGTTGTACTACCTGACCGAACATGTGTGTCCCTGAAAAAAAAAAAAAGATCAGCTGTTTTGATCTCAGTGCTTCAGGATGAGTTAATTGTTGGACTCTGATTTTAGAGGTCTTTTCCAATTTTCATGATTCATTCCGTGGTTTTGCAGTAGCTAAAGTGAGCCTGATGATTTGTTATGTAAAATGGGAATTTATTTGACCAGCCAAGGAGAGTATTGACAGATGAAGAGAGTATGAAATCAAAATTTAGTTAATTTAGTGGACATGATGATATCTGGTTGAAGATCTTACTTGATGATCTTGGAGGTCTTTTCCAGCCTTAATAATTCTATGATTTTATGACTGTTGCTCAAAGAACTTATTCCTAGGAATCTTCAAATTAAAGAAATTGTCTTCAAACCAGCTGTTCTCCCCAGGTTAGTTGTTTGACTCTCTTGTTAACATCTGTCACAATGTTAATTGCCATTGGAAAGACACCTCCAAGGTTATTTGTTTTAGTGCAGCTTTTAACTACTACCTCATGGAAGAAAAGATAGGACATACTGTTCCTCTTCTGTGGGAAAGAAAACCAAAAGAAAACAAGTCAAAATCCCCTTCTTTTCTTCCTTTTTTTCTTTTAATAATTTTTCAACACTGTCTTACATTTTTTCATTTTTCCAGATGACATTTTCCTTAATGAAATACTTGTCCATGTACAAATCTTTTCTCTCATCTCCACTCTTACCCCTGTCAGAGATCTGTCTCTGAGATGTTACTGTCTTGCCTGGTGCAAGCATTTGCTGGATTTCTTGAATCAATCTCCAAGTGTCAGCTGCACAATGCCAATGCCAATTGGCACCCAAACAATATTCAGAGTCAAGCCAAAGTCTTAACAGGTAAACATGAGTTTCCTTTATCCAAATCCTCCAAATATCATCTCCTACTATATTCTGACATATTGTTCATAGAAAGGAAGGCTGATCCTGAATGCTAGAAATAACCTCTGACAGATATACTTGATGTTAACTGTGTACATTACCATTATTCAAAATACCTGCTTTCTTCTCCCTCAAGATCTTCATTCACCAGAATGTCTCTAGGCTACTTTTGTCAAGGTTTGAAAAATGGCTTAGTGTAATTTTTTTTTGATGCAAGCTAATACAGTGATAAGCACAGTAAAGTCTCCAGGAATAGCAAATCATTAATTTACTTCAGAAAATAAGACTTCAGTGATGAATAAGCCCCATAAGGATTCTATAGTTTTAAGCAGCTTCACTGACAGTGAATATTTGAACTGGCTAAAAGAAAACTAAAACATGTTACTAAACTAACCTAAATTATTTTATACAGCTAATAAGTAAATAAACTTGGCAATGGAGGATGCTTGGCAAAGTTGTTTGATATTAGAATTTACCAAAATGGATGACCTTTATTTTAAATACAATATACCCCAAAATTATAGGAGAAGAGAACTAGAAAATGTAGCTGACAGAAGTGAAGAAGAATGTTTTAGGCAAAATAAATAATTTTGGACTCTCATCTCAATGTAGACAATACCTTGAGTCACGTCCCAGTTTCATATGTATCAATAAACTGATCAAACCCTGCTGATGGAAATACTCACAATGAAATAATTCAATGTGCTGTGATGTTTCTGGTCTGGAGTTCAGCCCACAACTGCAACCTCTGTTGTACCAGAAGCAAGACAAAGGCAATCCTTTCTCTTTTTTTAGTGATGCTCCATTTTGCCTATTATGATGGAAGTAATTTTCCCAAATCTCCCAATTGTCTTTTAAATCCCATCTCAGTTAAGTTACTCATCAAACACTATTGCAATTGAGAAGAGTTTGCTGAGGCAAATACCTGATGCAATATCCTGAATTCACTAAGAATCCAGAATAATTCACTTGTTAGATGTCGGCATGACATGCTGATGTTGAGAGAGATCGTTAGAAACCTGCCAAGTTGTTTTCATTGTTTGAGATTTTTATTACCAAAACCAAGCTGTGAAATGTTCTTCAGCCAGGAATTGTGACGAGCACATTTGCAGCATTTTGTAAGGAATGGCAATATGTGAAGCAAGGGTATTAGTGACTTCTAGCCTGGGGAAATCTTGTAAATGGCCAAATGGCTGCTTCTTATCAAAAACGCAGGTTATCTGCCAATATGTGACTTTTTGCAAGGGCATGTAGAGATAGGAAAAAGGGGTGATGGCTTCAAACTGAAAGAGTCTAGGTTTTATTAAATATTGGGAAGGAATTATTTATTGTGAGGATGGTAAGGGAAGAGGTTGCCAGGAGAAGGAGTCTCTGTAAGTGTTCAAGGCTATGTTGGATGGGGCTTTGACCAACCCAGTTTGGTGGAATAAGTCCCTGCTCGTCATAGGGGGCTGGAACTAGATGAGCTGTAAGGTCCCTTCTAACCCTAATCTTTCTAAGATTCTATGATATTCACAGGACACCTCTAAGAAAGAAAATTTAGAACATCCCTTTCTAAAGCGTGGTGATTCCTCAATTTTACTTTCAATTTACAGTTACACTTCTGGTGGAAACTTATTCCTCCTGGATTTTTTGGAACCAACTGTAAGAGCCATGACATTATTTGGCTCCAGTCCCAGTTTAGGGGCCAGAGATGAAGAAGGATTTGGTAAATTTGTTCCCACTCTTTCTTTCTGTGAACAAATTTATCTGATAAATGTAATAAAAGAGAGAGGTAGAAAAATTTAAATTATATCACACTTTGATAGCTGGGGTAATATTAGGCTTGTGAAATCAGTAGAATTGGAGTTTTTAAATTCTTCTATGAGTTTTAACATTTGACTTTTAAAACATATTCCATGCAGATCAGCAATGTGACATTTCTGTGATATTTATTAAAAAATATGAAAATCAGCACTATTTATCCTTGTTGTTCTACAAGTCATGTTATTCTGGACAAATCAAAATTCTTTGCTTAGTTCTCTGAGGCCAAAACATACACCTACAGAAAAATGATAAATCCTTATGGATTTTCATTTACACAGAACTGGTAATCTCCCTCATTTTAGGAGAGGATTGGAATTTCAGGTGCAGGATGATGTGTACTAATACTGCTCTTCTGCTCAAAGGCTCAGCCTGAATGATCTCGATAGATCTTGAAACTCCAGAATAGCAACAAGTCAGAGAAGTTTATGTTTCTGGCAATTAAAAAGAGCGTTGAACTCCACACAAATGTTAACACTCTGCTTATACATGCCATGAATGTATTGTTTGTACAGCCTCACACACAGCAAGGCAGATTTTTCCATTTTCTTCTTTCAAAAACATTTTATTTTGGTAAAGGTAAGGATCCTCCATGCAGAATTATGCATCTGCCCAGCAGCCTGTTTTAAAGGATGGAAAGATGAATTCATTTTTCTCTAGAAATCAGCAAATGGAAGGTAAATAACTGTGCCAGTAAAGGAGAACTGGTCTTCCCAGTGGGGACATTCCCTTGTGCACTCTCCCGGCTGATCAATAAAATATGTAATTTACTTGGTTTGAAGATTTTCTGGAGTGAGATGGCTACAGAAAACCCCTATCCAGCTTTTCTTATCCCTATTTATTTCTTACAGTATGTCCAGAGGAGCAGTATGAAATAATCAGAATTAATCCTGACATTTAAGGGTTTTTAACACACCATTAAATAACCACTTTAAAATATAAAAGTGAAGTGGAAGCCCCTGGACTAAAAGTTAGATTTTCAGTGGTGGGTTTATTAACAAAGAGTTGGTTGGCAATTAATTAATTGCAGCAATAGTGTTCTGCATTTGCAATCACTTGCATCTTAAACAGAGGGTCTCAATGGAACAGGAACACTGAAATGTCTTGGCCAAGATACAAAGAAGAAAGTGTAGTCAGACAAACCGTAATACATAACAGATTGTGTGAACCTTGTTTCATGAATGAATCAGAGCCATGACGTCCTTTTGGAGATAACCTACTGGCTCTAAGATGGTGAATTTAGTCCCATTGCTCTTCACAGATTAATGTCAACCTCACAAAAAAAGCTTCAACTATTTGAAAAATAACATGGAAATAACTTGTAAACGTGAAATAGGATCCAGAGCTCACAGAGAACAATGGGAAAATCCCATTTCCATTGATGTCATTGATACTTGGTTGAAAGTTAAGGAAAGTAGTACTATAGAGTGCTGCATTAAATAGTTTAAAATTAATTTCTCCCCAGCCAATCTAACGAGGCTAAGAATACAAAATATTCACAAAAGAACAAGAAATCAGCATGGTTTTGTGCAAAAATGAGCAGTTTGTCTATTTCTTGTCATACCCAAAAAGGGACACTTTGAATATGATATTATTCCATTAATTTTCAGAGAATATGCACAAATACAATTATAGCTTTTGTTGTTCACAGAGTTTGCCCAGCAGATGAACAATTTGGCTAAAATTTAACTTACTGAGTCTTGATTTTTGGTTAAGATTCAAGAGAAACTAAAACTTCACTTGCTTACCACTTTTTTTTTCCCCCCCCAGGTTTCTGAAAGCAATTATTTTTACTGATAAATGGCATGAATTTGATGCAAAATTATTTGGTTTTTAGTTTGTGAAACCTTGGGATATGACTGTCACCCTGATCCTGGCCAGGACAGGGAGTCTTATGCTTAGACAGCCCTGTGGTCTCTTTTGTTGCATGTGTATTCACACCTAGTCCATGAGATTTCCAGGTTGCTGGCATACCACCCTGATGGGATGGCCTGAGCCACCTCCAGAGAGGGGAATGCAGCTATACACCAAATCTTTTTGTTAGCTAACTTTTCACTTTGGGTCGGCCTTGAGTTCATCACATGTACATCACATGGTTTGAGACACACCTTAGAACATCTGCATTGTGGCGCACTGCATGTCTCAGCCACACTTATTCCATTAATATTTGCCTGGGGCCATCCCACATTTTGTGCTACAAACATCTCTGTAATGAGAGTCTCTGAGTCTTTGAGAGGAGCTCAATGACTTGCAATTTAATGGAGTGACCTTGTCACCCAATGACCTTGAATACTGTGGAGTGATTAAGTAATTATTCTGAATATTTAATTTCTGCATATTCTCCATACTATAAAATGAATGGTGTTCATAGCAACGAAGATAGAAAATTATCATAAATGCATTATATTTAAATGACTAGTCCACATTTCATGCCTTTATAACAGTTAATAGAGCATCAATATAGAGTAAATTAGAAGTCAAGAGCAGCCAAAGCCCTATAAGATTACTTCCAAGTTACTCTGGCACTAACGCTTTTTTCTTAATCATTATTTCACTTTTACTGTAATGTTAATTATGTAAATTAATATATTCAGAAAGCAGGGAGTCCTTCTGCAAAACAAAGATAAGATTGAGGCTGTTTTCTTCTTCTCAGATGAGGAGTATAGCTCAAAAACAAGGTACCTTTACTATTAATACAAGGGAATTCGCACCTTTTTTTGGTGTTACACTGCAAACAATTCAATCTGAATCATTAACAGCGGAGGAAAAGGAATGAAGGTTGAATAATTGGAGAGGTTGGCAATGACAAAGAAATTGAAAGGCAAATTGATGGAAATTGAAGGAAGTGTGTACAGAAGTGGACAAAAAGGATGGTGAAAGAAAACAACCTGATTTTTCATTTGGATAACTGAGAGACGCTGTCAAACGTTTTCACCTCCAGGGCTCTTTGTGAATTAGCGCTAGTTTGACAGTTGCTGCTGTGATGTGCCTCAGGATTAAAAGTGTGGAGAATAAAGATGTCATTCTGACTCCAAGAGAAGATGACATTCAGTAGATTTGTATTGGATTGCATCTTTATCACAGTAAAAAGCATGTCTCACTTGTTCTAGTAAGTGTCTTGCTTGCTTTTCATTTTCTGGACACCAAAAAATGCAGACTGACAGTCTGATTAGCTCTCATAACTTCCATTAATGAGTCTTCATTCCATCACATTTAAGGGATATTTATTCTTTAAGATGGAGGTTATAAAGGACAAGGCAGTAATGCTATACCAATTATTTTCGTCTTTCAGCTGTCCCTATGAAATACAGAAAATACTATGTTATTCAGCCAAAATGAGAAAATATTTATCAGGGTCGTCACTGAATGTAAATGTTGTCTCCCATGAGACTTCTACCTGTAATTGAACAATTTGGAAAGCAGCATGGGTGGTTATATTTTCCATGTCTGTTTAATTCACATTTATAAAGAAGTCTGAGAATTCATTAAAACAGAAAAAAAAAAAAACCAAAAAACACTGATAGATTATTTTAGGAACTATTCCTAATGCTTAAAAAAAAAAAAAAATAATGAAGCAATGTCCTCCCCTGGGAGGAATGAATTAACTTGTAGGAAAATCTCTATACAGGAATTGTCCTTTTAAAAAATATAGATATATAACAATTTCAAGAAAATAATGTTTGAAGAGATTTTGAAAAAAGGAAGATACTATGAATATTAGCTCAGGATACATTTGAAGAGATTAAATCACAGCATACCATACTCAGTGTTTTCTAAATGTAAATTTTTTCATATGTTCAATATCTTGCAGCTGAATATAACCTCATCTTCAGTGGCTAGACCTTTATGATAGATACCATTGATATCGTGGTATCTTCATTTTTTCAGAGCTGCTTCCCCTCCCTCTTCTGCCTCCCCCCCAGCCCCCATAGTTAGGATTCAATTTTAGTATACATGAAATGTTAGTAAATGAGGAGATTCTTTAAATTAGGTGTTTCAATTAAGTGGCATCTAGATGCTGGGGAAGAAAGAGTCTTAAAACATGATGAATATGCAGTTCAGAGGCAGAAATACCAACAGAATTTGTATCTGCTGCAGCGTTAGTCTTAAAACCTACACTTAACTCCTTTCTCTAAGTATTACTGAACTGGAAATCTAAGTGGATTAAAGAAACCAAACCAAAACACTGATGACAAATGCCAATCACCGCCCCACCCCCTCAACAACAGCAACAAAAAATCTCACCTTGGACTCACAAAAGTTTATGGGAAATGTATATTTTTATTCTTTACCCAACATCACCAAGATAATTATTTTCCGTTGTGATTTTTTTGCAAAAAGAAATCATATTCCCAATTCAGGCTGTGCTTATACTGATGAAATGAGACAAGCATTTTAGTCTCCTTTGGTGAAAAATAATCTGTTCTTTTTCTTAAACCATTCTATTTTCCCTAAGTTTACTTTATGATTTCTACTGAAAATGTGTTGCCTAATGCATTTCAGTTCCACATCCGCTTTTTTCTTGATGGCTTATAATGACATTTTTCAGACATCCTAGATGAATCAATACCTTCTCCCAGAGCTATTTTTGAGCAAAAATCCCTAGCTCATCTGAGAAATTTTAATTACTTTTTCAAGACTATTTGATGTCCTAAATTTCTTTACAATTCTATTCTTTTCCCCCTCTGATCAAATGATTCTGCCATGATACTTGGATTCTCTTCCTGCTGTCCTGCCCTTCTTTGAATCATCAGCAAATTCTGTGAACTCACATTTAACCTCTGTATCCAAATAATTAAGAAATTTTCATAAGGCTTTTATCCAGATCAGTTCTTGGGACTGTTTCCTGTTTACTGTCTCTTATTCTGTTCATCAAGACCTTTGTTTACCTTTAATTTTTCTTTTTTACTGATCCTGTTTTTTTCCAATTTCGAAATTAATCACTGCTATGAGAGTTTTTTAAATACATCATTAAGGCCTCAAATCCATTACTTTTCCTTTGTTAAGAAAAGTATGCACCTTGCAATAAACAGATCAGATTAAATATTTGCTGTTTATTACACTATCTGTAGGGTATGCTACAGTTGTCAAATATTTATAAAGCCAAGGTAAAATAGACAGTTTTAGTTCCTTGGAGAGATACAGCTAGACATGACCAAAGAACTGATTTTTGTTCACTAAAAATATGTTAGTATGTCAAATACAGCTGAAATTAGAGTAAAACTCCATCATGTCATTATATTGCTTTAATAAGTTCATTTAAATATTTTATTATAATCATATTTCTCAATTTGTTACATAATATTCACTTTAAAACATTTTTTTTAAATTATAGAAGTTTTTTCCTCCAAGAAATCAAAAACTCATTATATCATTTGCAAAGTGTTTTTTTCTGTACAATACCATACAATACAAATTTTTCCAAGCTGACCTCATTTCGCATCAACAATAAAAATGAACTGGTTCTGTCTGAATAACACTGAACGAGAGAAAAACTATTTGTGTGGAATTTTTCCAGCCAGCTCTTTTATTACCGTCCTTAATTTCCTGTGCTAGAGTTATAACTTTAATTAATTTTATAAATGGAATTTTATATTAAAATTCAAGTCATGCTGTGAACATGGCAAGATGTGGACTGGTCAATTCTGGAATCTGCATTCTGCAGGGAGAGACACTAATAATATAGGGACTACACTCTCAGTTATCCCTCAGCATCTCATTAACCAAGGACAACCATTTGATGGAAAATAATTTTTAGAGAGTGCAGAGCTGAGTGAAAGGATATGAATTCTGAAATGGAGGAGACCTTCAAAGAAATAGCATCTGCTTCACCTTTGCAATTGAAGAACAAAGCCCATAGCTGCTGTGTGAACTGAAAATTTGCTTCATTTCTATGAGCATGAGAGGACTTATTCACACACCCTACTCCAGAAGTTTAAGGTTGATGTTAGAACAGGAGATAGAAAGAGAGTTTTTCTCTCTTTCTCTCTGCTTCTACAGACAAAAGTGGACTCAGATGCCAGTCTTACTGGGATGGGAAACATCAGAAAATTCCCTGTGTTATGTGTAGCTAATCTGTTGCCATAACTCATTTTACTGAGATTCTCAAATGGTGTAAATCAGTAAAATTCCCTTGGATCATATTATTTAGCATTTTCCTTCCTGTTAAAACTTACTTTCAGTGAAAAACTGATGATGTATAACAACTTCCTCACATTTTTAAATGCTTGGTTTTTCTGAATAACACTGATCTTTTGAAATGCAGACTTTTAGTCATCATCCTATGAAAGTAAAAGAGAAGAGTTTCTGCCACTGAGGATTGTTCCTTTTTATTTTCTCCTTTTACTGAACTTTATCTACATGACATGTAGACATGACTGTAAGAATATAACACTGCTTTAGCAAATTAAGAATCTAAATCCTAGTAAATCATCATTCTTCTTACAACTGCAGAAATCACTTTCATGACAAAGAACACACGAGATATTGAATGATATGCCTTTATTCTCTCCCACAGTTTTATTCTATCTTTCATATCATATAATTACATTTTTTCTGTAAGGCTTTCTTTGGCTCTGTATACACTAATCTTATAGTAAAAAAAAAAAAAAATTAAAGACAAATCCTCCCATAGACTGAATTTGAATGACAGCTGATCTTGACTGCAGAACAAAGTCATTAAATTTAGAAGGTATTTCAGGTAAGAAAGTTTGATTAATATCAAACAAAGCCCATTTAATGCTACACCCTTTTCAGAATGGAATGGCGCATTTATTAATTGTATGAAACGGCTTTAATTTCTAACATTTATTCCATACCACTTTCATTTCCATAAGATTGACAGGACAAGAGTACTTAATGACCAAACAAGAAATTCTAATATTCACAACCATCAAACTTTCGGTATTTTCTCAGTGTAACTCCACAAATGAAACAAAAATTGTTTCCTACATTACTTCGTATTTTGTGTTCCTTTCAGTATGGAAAAGAACAAAACAAAAACCTCTCAAACTCTTGTTTAAAGCTGTACATTTCCTAGTCTTTCCTCTGAGTTATTAGTCCAATATATACCAAAACAATGTATTGAAGATGCAAAATTCCATCCAGATAGAAGTATTTTAAGGAGAAATTTGTTTGCATATTCCTTTTATTCATATTTATTCAACTATCTCTTGCAGTGATGAATAAAAATGTGTATATAAATAAGAAATCTCCATATGTCAAAGAGATGTCAACACATGGAACAAAATATATTATTCTATCCTACATTATAAATGACTATCTGAAACCGAGTGTGTTATTTAGTTTTCCTCTTATTTAACATTCCACACTGTAGACATCTCTTGAATTGACAGAGGGCCCAGAAATTCTGCCTTTAAAAAAAAACAGAAGCCACGCATTTAGATGATTGTTCCTTCTACCACATACTCAGAAACAAAAGGCTGCTTCAAAAGATTAAAAAAAATCTCTTTGTATCGTTAGATTCTTCCTAAAGATTTCCAAACTCTTTTTCCAGACCCAAGGTAATTGTCACCTTGCAGTAGAAGTCACTAAAGGGGTATTATGCACTGTCCATTCATTTAACAGTCCATGTGATTTTCATAAATCCAGCTGGCCTGAAGGATGGATTCACTGCTTCTAGGGTTTATTTTCCTGTATGCAGCCTTGAGAAAATCAAGATATCTCTCTATCTTCTTGGTGATCTGTTTACTTGCTCAGAATCCTTTCCAACATATTGGAGGTGGAGGGAAGAATAATAAAACCAGAATAAAAGCAAATGGGGCAAAATAATTTAAAGGAGCCACAGAACTGCTCTTGTGCTAACTCAAACGTTCAAGCACATTCCCGAGCACAGCATTTTGACTATGTGCTGAATTAAGTTCTAGGCCATGAAAGACAACAAAGAATATTTCTAAACCTCTTAAAAAAAAAGGAAACTCCATGAACTTTCCACACTTATCTCCCATGTTCATTTATTCTTACTTATGAATAGAAACAAAATTCACTTCTAACTTCCCCATGTTCCTCTTTGTTCTTTGGCAGATAAATTGGAGATTGGCAAGAGTAAAAAAACTGAGTTGGATTAAACTTAATAGCTATGACATCAATGTGTTGCTTCCATCTCTGGATTTCCAGACTTATTTATTAATTGCATCCTATTGAAAAATTATCTATTTGATGTCTGTCTGAATTAAGCTGTGTTGCATAAGTATTCTTGATTGATGCCTAACAGAGGTGCAGAACACGTACTCTGGTTTTAATTATATGGGAGTAAAGATATAAATAATATACTAATTGGAATAAGTAATGATGCTAACACATAGAAGCTTCTTGCTTTTTGCAGTGAATGACCTTACTTCCATGTCAGGTCTCCTTCTTAGCACAAATTTGAAGTATACTTGCTGAAAATGTACTCTGTTCTGTGATTCAGGTGTAGTGTTCTTTGCACACCAAAGGTAGATGAAATAGTTCTTGTAGAAGGGTATTACATGCCATAGAGCAAGAAAAAAATAACTGTATTTTCACTCTGGACATAAAAAATGGTGTTCCCACTTCATGAACAACGAGAGCTGACAATCAGATATGTCATCTCTCCAAACACTAGTAAGGTTAAAATTTGAAAGATCAGGAATATTAAAAAAGGACAAAGAATCCTGTTTCATTTTTTTTACATCCCTTTCTAACCTCAAGATTCCTTGAAAAGCAATACAAAACCTCAGAAATTACTAGTTATGCAATAACACCTTATGATCATTTTGATTGGTTTATGATTATCAATCAGTGAAAACCAGAATTAGAAATAGAACCCATCACTTACAGGTATCCTAAACCTAACCTTCATACTTATTCACACCACACTCCTGAAACTGCGCTGATCAAAATTTATTGAAATCTCTTTGGCTTGCAAAATCTGAAAGAATAATTCCTTTTTTCATTAAGTATTAAATAAATGAGATTAGAGGGGATTTTCTTTTGGGGGGGATAATTTTTTTTCCTACTTATCTGATGGTTTCTCACTAGTTTATATAATAATCCAGAATTTCTCCTCCAACAGTTTTCTGTTCAGTGTATTGGCCCCTGAAATATTTGTGTGTTTCAAAAATAACTACACAAGCTGAGATTGATTTTTCATAATATTTTATTCACTTTCTTTACCCTTAGAAAAGTCCTTTAAATTTAAACAGTTTGGAAAGTTTATGATCTTTCAATCATAAGTAGTATTCCCTCAAGAGCCTCCATTTTGAGGGTGAACATTCAAGTCCATTATTTTTGCTTTTTGTTTGATACCTTTTGAAACGAAGGAAAAAAAACACAGCAATAACCTTTTCCTGAAAAACTCTGTTGTGTCAGCAAGTACACAGAAAATAACCTTAGTTTGAGTTTTAGATTTTGTTTGGGTTTTCCCCACCTTTCCTGCTCCAAAAACAATGTTTACATTTCTAAAATTTATATTTATTGTATCATATGTGCTGGTCAGGGAAGTGCAGTTGTGATTACAGTTGGCCTTTTTTGCGTTGTTAAGAATTTTTCCACACTCCAATACTAAGCAAGAGTTGCATTAAGTATCTCATTTCTGTCACTTTTAGTAAAGGAAAGGTATGATGTAAAGGATAGTGAATTTGTCCTCTTGGGTTCTGTTCCTGGCAAATGAAATCAGAATTCTGTTAAGCAGTGTTTTTCACACAATTTATTTGGCAGAAAGTGCTGAGCCTGCATCCTCTTTCATGAATAAACTTCTTTAAACTGCATTAATCCATTAAATACACAGAAACACTGTTGGAACAAACCCTGGCATGGAAGGGAACAGCCCAGGTGACTTTATAAATCATCTCCCATTCATCGCCTTTGACATGCGGCAAAACGTGTTCCAGAATTGGCTTCACCTCCATTACTGGGATCCTGAGCAGAGGTGCTGCCTCTGCCACCTTGTATATTACCTGTTCCACATGAACAAGATCATTAAAATAAAAGAGGGAGGGAGAATTAGATAAGGAGGAAAACCACTTATTTCTTCTCTCTCAGTTATCCCACTGGCAGTGTCTGTTTCTACCTTCTTAATGTTTGAGAAATTATCAAGTTATTTATAGTTGGATTAGGATTTTATGCTCATATCACCCCCATAACATGGATCTAGGTTTCCTCAGTGATACACTTCTGCATCTGAACGGTGCACTTTTGACTTAAAAAATCTTTGAGATAATGAAAACCATCAGTGTGTGACAGTAATCGTAAAATGGCACTTATAGCCTGATTGAAATTGAAGATAATCTCAAGAAAAAGCTAATTGTGGGACTGTGCTAGACTAATGTTATCATTCTTTGATCCTGTGATTTCCAAAATGGAGGAAAGCATCTTCTTTCCATCCCATTATCTCTTCTCTTGACCTTTTATTTCAAATGGGCAAATTCTCCTTTCCTCACCCGTTACTTTCAAAGAAATAGGAAGGAAACACCCTTGTAGATCTGCTTTCTATCCATGGCTGTGAAATTTTTTGATCTGTTCAGGAATTTTATGGCCATATAAATCCCTGAGTTGCATGGAAAAACAAAGTGACAAATGTATCAGTTCTTTCCAGTGCATTGCGTAGAAGAGCATTCCTGCAGTTTAAAAGCCTATCCATAAAACAAGCCTTTTCCAGGGGTCCTACAGGACATCTCCAAGCAAAGCCAGTCTCTGTATAACACAGGAGTAATTTCTGAAGTCAGCTATGAACCTGGCTGCAAGAAAACCTAAATAGGTGCATTGGAAGGTCATAGAACTTTTAAGGTTGGAAAAGACCTTTAGATCAAGCCCACCCCTCAGCTAAGCACCACTACCATGTTCACAAACCAGGTGTTCAGGTGCTATAGCCACATGTTTTTTAACTACTTCCACCAACAGTGACTAACACTTTCCTGGGCAGCCTATTCCAATGCTTTACAACCCTTCCTGTGAACAAATTTTTCTTAATATCTAACTAGTTGGGCTTTGGCAAACCATGAGGCCATTTCCTTTTGTCCTATAACTTTTTACCTGGAAGGAGACACTGAAACCCCATCACATACAGCCTCCTTTTGGGCAGTTGTAGAAGGCAAGGAGCTGCCTCATTGCCTTTTACTTTTCTCCAGGTTAAACACCTCCAGCTCCCTCAGCTGCATCAGTCTTGTGGTTTGGACATTTCCCCAGTTCTGTTGCCTTCTCTGGATGTGTTCCAGCAGCTCAATGCCATTCTTGTAGTGAGAGGCCCAGAAATGAACACAGGACTCAAGGTTCCACCTCACCAATGTGGAGTACAAGGGGCAGTGGTCACTGCCGCGGGTTGTTGTGACCCAGGTGGCATTTGGCCTTTTGTTGAATCTCATACAATTTGCCTTCTCCCATCAATCCAACCTGCCCAGATCCCTTTTTAGGGTCTTCCTACACTACAGCAGATCAACACTCCTGCCCAGATAGGTGCTGTCCGTGAACTGGCTTAAGATGCACTTGGTTCCCTCATCCAGGTCACCCATGAAGATGTTAAACAGGGCTGGCCCAAACACCAAGCCACTTGAGACCAGCCACCAATTGGAATCAACTCCATTTGCCACTACTCTCTGGGCCCAGCCATCCAAACAGTTCTTACTCAGGAAACATTACGTCCATCCACACTGTGGGAAGTCAGTTTCTCCAGGAAAATGCTGAACATACTCCTTGAAAGGACTCAGCTACTATTTCCCAATGAAGTTACTAATCCAGTTACTAACAGATCACCAAATATTGCTATATGAGGTTATAATCAGGAATTTCTGTTAAGCAGCCAAGGAAGAAACAAACAAGTATATTTTTATATTTTCACTTCTTTTTCAAATAATTATTTTAAACCTTTTAAGACAGATCTAGCAAAGTAAAACTGAAATGAGGGAAATTGAAAAAAAATTCAAAAGTATAAAAATAATACTTTCCATTGCATGAATCTTTGCTCTGGCCTACATTACCTTGTGGGATCTACAGATATTTTTGTCAGTGCCAAAGTGGAGGGTAATGAGCGCTGGTGTGAGGACAGATATATTACCCAGAAAAAGAAGGGAACTTCTTAAACTTGCTTTCTTATATGAAAAAACATACTGGTGAACTAATTGCTGTGCATGAAAAATCTCAAAAATATAGTGTATTTTTCAACTGCCAACTTGCTATATTCTTATCTGTACCCATCCAGCCTTGTAAAGAATTTGTGTGAACATTATTCTCATTACATTCATCTACTCCCATTGAAAGTCAAGGCAGGAGAGAAAGAGTTCTTAATTGTGACAATTAGAGAAGTATTTCAAAACTGAAATTATTTCATTTCTGTGACATGAGGTCAATAATCTTATTAGTTGTTAATGCATTTGTATTCCCTGGGCAATCACACTGGTAGCATTATAGCTGCACACTCACAGTACTGTGCTACCATTGCTTGATAGGTACAGAATCTCCATTGTAGTGGTGATTTACTTGTGGAATGGAATTATTTTTATTGTGTAAACAGTAGATAAAACTCCATCCAATTTTTTCGTTGATGGACAGCTTTTGCATGGAGTTCCAGCTGAGCATAAAGATACTTCAAGGAGAGGGGGAAGGACAATAATGGACAGAGAGAGTATATCTGCTAAAAATCAAAGTTATATAACACATCAATGGCAAAAACTCCTGAGTTTTCCAAGACTGCTGCCATGACATCTAGAAAATCGTTACAAAATGAAAATCTTTATATTATTTTTTAGTTATTCTTGTAACTAAAAAATATATCTTGTTACATCTTGTCCCAGATGCAACCTACAAGAATAGGAGCACTTAAGGATGCTCATTTGACGCTGTTGATACAGCATGTTAAAGTTTTTAAGCCTGAACACTTGATTTTTCCAGCTTTGTTACTTTGTCTAAAAACAAAGCAAACCAAAAAATTACCATGAATTTTTCCTACACATACTGATTCTGGACTATCTGTAAAGAGAAAACATAAACATATCACATATATTTTTGCTTCTAATTGTTGAAATAGTATAGTTGGTTGTATGTCTGAGTGTAGAGCAGGTAATTTCACTAGTTCTCCATATCCTTCCTTGTGGTCTTTTGAAAATTAATTTCCTTCATGCTTTTCTTGTGAAGCTATTATTTTCCACCAAGAAGCTGATTTTTTTTTGTTACTTATAATGCATCAGTACACTGTAAGAGGAGGCATAAGTAGACAAGGAAGTGGTCCATGGTATGATGATGTCTTTTCCTATATCATGGAGCTACATTGGAGCAACATTCCTGAGCTAAATGTTGCTTTGGGCAAATACTACAGATTTCATTTTTCTTTAACTGTTAGAAGACAAAGCAAAATGTAGCAGAATAACTTTTAAGACAGCAATATGCTTGGAAGAGACGACATGTTGAGAGAAAGAAGTACCATCTTTTAATTGCCTTCTTAAAACATAAGAAATACCCTACCAATAATTCCAACACTTGTTCTTTCTCCAAAAGTAGCAGCATAAAAAGCTTTTTAGGGAGGATATGCAAGTCTAAACCTTAAATGGAGATGATTTCTTCCAAAGTTATTGTAATTGGGATGTTAGAGGGTACTAATCTCCATATTCCCTTTCATGTCCGTTTAAAACTTTGTTGTCCACATCACTAAAACAATTAAAATTAAAAAACCCACACCTCACCAAAAATACCCAAAACCCTAAAATGAACGCACAACCCTCCTCAAAACTTACCAACAAAACAAACAATAAACCCCCAAAACCTCTGGATGGAAGGGAGCCCTGAATCTTGTGAAACTGCTCAGAGTATGACTGCTGCTAAAGCTAAATCAGGTCAGCAGTGATTCTTTAACAAGATCTGGAAAATCTCCAAGGGTGTAGATTCTTCCTCCTGTTCCAGTGTTATGTGATCCTCTCAGAGAAAAAGATTTTTTCACTATCTAGTCCTCCAAGCCCCAGCTTGTGTCCATTCCACTTTGATTTAGCATCTGCCACTAATAAGAAGACTTGGACTCCTTAATCCTTGTAACTGTTCTTGAAGCAATTCCAGGATTACTTCTTCTTTCACTCACCTTAGTCTCATTAAATATCCCTGTATTCCTCTATCTCTCCACTTTCTGTACTTTAGGGGCTTAATCACATTTGTCACTCTGCTACCTCTGGTTTTGTGACATGTTTCTTGAATTTGAGAGGTCCAAGACTGAGCACTCTTTCAGGTGTAACTTCATCCTGGTGAGACTAACATCCACTCTCCGTCTCCTGGCACTGCTCCTCATACTGTGTACAAATATGGACCATGCATTCTTCACAGTGAGAGTGCTCCTGGCTCCTGCTAAATATAGTGTCCACCCACTGTGCCCAGGTCCTTTTCAGCAGGACTCCTATTTATTTCAGTCTGCCTGTTAACAGTTTTAATGATAAATGGCTTTATTCTGCTCATGTGCAAGACATTGCTCTTCTCCTTTTCAAACTCCATGAAGTTTCTGCTCATTCAACCTTACAGTTCATCAAAGACCCTCTAGATTAAGGCTTTTTTATTTGCTTTGTCATTCACTCAATAGTGTAGTATTGACTTTGCTCATTTAATGTCTAATTTGTCTCGTCTAATTTGTCTGCCTAATTTCTCTAATCCTTGTTGAACCTCTTGATACTCTGACAAGCTCCAGCATGTTATTGCTTCACTCATATTGTTTCTACTTTCAACAAACTCCAGAAATTTTAACATTCATAGCAAAGTCTGAACACTTCTAGGGACTGTGATTACTTGTAATGTTATCACATACATTGCAGTTTCCTCAAAATCTATTTATCTTTATTTTTTTCACTGCGATGCAGTATATGATTGTCGTTAACATTTGAGTTCCATGGGGACATGGTTCTCCAAATATGAACTGTTCAGCTCTACTGCTTGTCTTTCATCATTAACTCCCTAATTCAACATAACACCTAAGCACATCCATCAGCACGTTCATGGCATGTTTTTTTGAATAATGATGATGTATGCACTGCTGTATTAGTGCCTGAATGGAGAAACAGCTCCTTCACTTTTAGGGGGTTTTTTTTGTTGTTTTTGTTGTTTTGGGTTTTTTTTTTTTAATTTTCTCTGTGTGCATAATGAAATAAGACTGCAACCATCATACGCACATGGTGGTGCACATCACGTGTCACTTCATGGTCAAAAATCATAACAGTTAAATGGGGAAATTGAAGAAGGATGCCAGTGCAGCCCAGTATATCCCTTCTTTGCTAGAGAGAGAGTGTGTGAAAACCACTATGCTCTTTTCAAACATAAACCAAGGAAATATTATTTATTTCTTTTATTTCTGTTCAGAGGGACAGAAATTTTTCAAAGGAACCTCTACACCATGAGGAAGAGAGGATGCTTTGTGTCACTTACCAAAGTTGTCAGTGAGAATGTTATTTCAACATCAAGTGATTTGTCAGGGAAGGAAAATATAACAAATCAGAAACCTTTCCAAAAGGAGTTTCATTCTCCAGATTCTATCAGAAGTGTTTCTGTATGGTAGAAGTAGATTTTCCATAAATACTGTCTAGTCTGTTGCTTTTTTCTTTAAGAGTGCTCATGAATTCTAATTTATTAATGGACAGTTCAGGTAAAAAAAACCCACAAGTCATGACAAAGAAATTAGCTGAAGGGAAAAAGAAAGACGGGAGCCAGTGGGACTTTGACTTCACCATGGTATCCAAATATTTTCTTCTAAAATAAACCAGAAATGGCAAATTCTTCTCATATTTGAACCCCTGACATCATTGGAGGTTTCTGAAATATCAGCACATATGGAAGTGTAAAGAACGGAAATTAAAAAAAATACATATTTAATTGTGTTTAATATCTAAATCTGTTCTTCTAACAGTGACAAACTACTAACGTAATGTAAATAAAGAATCTAAAATAAAATGTGTGCAGGTAATTTAAGATATGTGTTAAAAAATTCATTTAAATTTCTGTCAATCAAGGGAACATGACAGACTTCTTTTGGGTACCTTTTCCGGTGTTTGTTTACTTTCCCAGTGAAAAGATTTTCCCTTCTTCATCACCCCCTTTTCTTCTGCACGCTTCTGAGATGGTCCCACATACATCTTCTCTAAACTCTTCCATTAGGCAGCTGAAGACCCCTATAAGGTTTCACTTCACTTTCTCTTTTCAAGGCAACTCCTTCAGTGTCTGATTGCTTATACATCACACTTTCTCCAGCCTTGGACTACCTTCACAGGTCTGCTGCTGGACTTGCATCAGCGTGTGAATACCTGTGCACAGCTGAGCACAGTACTGCACATGTGCTCATGCCAATTTGGGCCAATATCAGGAAGAACTTTAATTAATTCTCTACTAGAGTAGAGAATTAAAACCACAGCAAAATTAGTGCAAGTCTTTTTATTGCATACAGACACATGTTGTAAAGCTCAATTCAAGAACCATACCAGAATACATTTAAATGCATCTTTCAGTTAGCATAGTCCTTAATAGATTTTTAAATTGAGACCTTGATTAGTAATTTTAATTTTTAGTCACAGAAAGAGTCAGAAATTAAGCTAGTAGATCTCAGTGTTTATTAAATTTAAATGATTGAACCTTTACTTGTTTTTAACCTAGGGAAACAAAAAGCTGGTAATAAAAATGAAGACACCTGAAATATATTTGTTTTACATTTTCTTACTCCATTTTCTCCATGCAAAGTCAAAAGTGCATTAAAAAGTAATATTGTGCTGAGCTCACAAATATGCAAACGCCTCTAGATATCTTGTCTCAATAAAGTTTATAGGATGCATTCCCAAAGGTCTGACAACAAAACAGAATAAATCGCAAGGCTCATAAAAAGATAATGCATGCAATTTTTTTGCTTACATAAACACAAACAAATGCAGCAAGAGGCAGAAGTGACTCTGAGAGGCCTCTTCCTTTCAAACTAATTCCTCTTATCATCACATACATTTGTAATGAATTATCACTTCCTAAGGCAAAAATAAATAAAAGATTTTGTGAAGCACATGGACATTTGAAAAAAAAAATCTGCATTCTTGCAAATTCTATGGGAAATCATCTTTGTTTCCTTTCCTCAATTCAGATTTGCTGTTGAGGATCATATCCTATGGGGACCGCACTCTACAAAAGAAAGAGAAACAAGAGTGACAGAAAGAAATGCTACCAACGTTATCATATAGCAGAAAGTCCCCATCAAAGTCCATTGTTAATTTATAAAGAAACAAACATAGAATATACATATGCAGAGCACAAATATCCCAGGCAAATCCCTTCCTACATCATAAGCTGAGGAAGTTGCTTTCCTCTTCTGTGAGCAGGACATTTACTCAAAAAGTGAGAGGAGTCAGGGTACAATCTTGGTCAAAAATAAATCCTGAAAAAAACCTACATAACATTTATGGTCTGACCAGAATTGTTAGTGTGTGGCTGTAGTCTCCCTGGCTACAGATTTATACATTTTATTTATAGACATTTTTAAGTGGTAAATGGAGTTAATTTGTGTTGGTGGCTGATCCCAAGTGTTCTTGAGGGCTCAGTATTTATGCCTGCCTCATTTATATCTTCACTGGTGACCTGGATAAGGGGATCAAGTGCACCCTTAATATGTTTGCAGGTGATACCAAGTTAGATGGGAGTGTTGGTCTGCTGAAGGGCAGGAAGGCTCTGCAGAGGGATGTGGGCAGGCCAGATAGAATGGCTGAGGCCAATTGTATGAGGTTCCATAAGGCCAAGTGCCAGGTCCTGCCCTTGGGTCACAATAACCCCCTGCAGTGCTACAGGCTAGGGAAAGAGAGGTTGGAAAGATGCGTGACAGAAGGGGACCTGGGGGTGCTGGTGAACAACAGCTGAACATGAGCCAGCAGAGTGTCCTGGTGGCCAAGAAGGCAAATGACACCCTGGCCTGGATCAGCCACGGTGTGGCCAGCAGGACCAGAGCAGTGACTGTCCCCTGTGCTGGGCACTGCTGAGGCCACTCCTGGAATCCTGTGTTCAGTTCTGGGCCCCTCAGTAGGAGAAGAACATGAAGACCCTGGAGTGTGTCCAGAGAAAGGCAGTGGAGCTGGGGAAGGGTCAGGAGCACAAGCTGGATGAAGACCAGCTGAGGGAGCTGGGGATCTTTAGCCTGGAGAAAAGGAGGCTTGGGGGAGACCTCATTGCCTTCAACAACTGCCTGAAAGGAGGTTGAATTGAGGTGGGGGGTTGGTCTCTTTAATCAAGGAATGAAAGGATGAGAAGAATTTGCTCAAGTTGCACCAGGGGACGCTAGGGTTGGATATTAGGGAAAGATTCCTCACAGAAAATTTGTCAAGAACTGGAACAGGATGTCCAGGACAGTGGTAGAACCATCACCTTTGGAGGTGTTTTAAAATAAGACATGTACTTTTAGGGAATTGGTTTAGCAGTAGACTTGGTAGTGTTCAGCTAGTGGTTGGACTCAATGATCTTAAGGGTCTTTCCCAAACTAAATTATCCTATTCCACAATTCTATGGAAATAACCTCTTCACCTTACATACAAATATTAACTATGAATCTTTGAGACACATAGAAGTCAGAGGAATTGTCTGAGACTGCAATGAACTCAATATTAGAGTCACCATTCAGAGTGGTTCCATGGTCATCATCCAAAGGTCATACTTTTTATGTCGTCGTACCTGGAGACAAAAACAAAGATATCTAAGCTTTACTTATTTTCACCTGACCCTCAAATAGAAATTTCATTACTAAAAATCTCAGGTGAGCATAATAAAAAAGCTATTTATTTTGCATACCTCAAATATTATATTTAGCATCAAATGTAACAAATTAAAACAAGTGAGTTTGGGCTACTGTATCTTTGCTTCTCCTTTTGCTTGACTATACACACTGCTGATACTTAATTTAAAATCTTTCCCCTTGATCTGCGTTAACAATTTCATAAAACAAATATGTATCTTTGCTGTTTCTTATGATCTCATTTTTCATTTATATCTTGATTTGAGATCCTATACCCATAATGGGTGCCAAATATATGGCCTATTTTTGGTCCATCTTTAAAGTTATTGAGTGGTGTTACATTCAGTAAGAGTTAGGGGGCAGGAGGAGGAGCAAAATTATCAAAAAAAGAGTAAAGAGAAAAAGCAAAAAAATTTCCAATCCATAAATCATTTTGCCACAGATTAATGTAGGCAGCACTGTCAGAACTAGTTAGACCTAGATGATATTCAAGTTTTCCCCCATCACTATTTTTCATAACTTTGCTGATATTAAGTATGAATTTTGATGGAATGGACTATATCACTAGCATTTAAATATTTACTATTGTATTTTTCAGCTGTATTCATCAAGTCCTGAATAGACGGTGTGGGGTTTTTGTTATTTTGGTGGAGGTTTTCTTTACATTATACCTCTGAGAAATAAGACTCTCTCCAGGATGCTTTTCAATGTCTTGCAATATGGTTGGTGTGTTATGATTCTTCCATTCACATTGTAATAACTGCTGCAAAAGCAAAGCAATGCCAGCCTATTTTGCAGAGTTCCTACCTAATAAGAATAAGTATTCTTGGACATGCAACTTCCATTATGATCAGTGATGGAACAATTACAATATAAATCAGTATGATGTTTTAGAATATGGATAATTTTGCATATTATATGTGAATTTAAACTTCCTGAAGATGTAAAAAATTAAACTGTATAAAAAAGAAAGATATTCTGTACAGCAAGTTGAAGTTCTTTCAGTAGCTGGATTACAAGCAAAAAACACATATCATTCAATGTCTAAGACCACAAGGATCCCATTATGAAGCACGTCTCATACATCTATATGTAACTATTTAAGTGACTTGCAAACGTGTAGATGGAAAGAGATGTCTAATTTTTGCTATTTTTAATGCCTATCCTGCTGTACAGCAATTACAAAGGAGATCATTGAAGTCTTTCCACTGACTGGATTTGTGGTTTATGTTCAGTAATATTATTGCCTTAGTCCTACAGCACCTGAGATTCTTGTGTGAACCCTGTCCAGTTATTCGCAAGGCCCAGGAGTCTGTGTTGGATGGATTCAGTTTGGAGTGATTGTGGGCTGAAAGATGTGTAAACAGTAGAATAAAGCTGTCTGTATGTCCCAATTGAACTGATTTAACTTTCCCATGTAAATTAAGCCCTTCAGCCACACAAGTGACAATACACTGATATAAATGTGCCTGTACCAAAATTACCTTTCCCTTACAAAGAATGTAAGATACACCATTATAAAGTGCTTTTACAACTCCATAACCTATATATTTTAGGGGTGATCAAAATGCAGGGGTTGTCACTCAAAAATCATACTCAGCAAAGAAAAAGTTATACTCAAACCAACTGTGCAAGGGCAGTGAGCTGAGATCAGATTTCTGTCTCAGGTAAGAAACAAAAGTTATTAATTTGGGTTCAGGTACTGCTGGGGCCATTTAAAGTGTTTCTGCAGTCCAAAGACTGCTTCTCTATTTCTCCTAAGATTTTACCTCCAATGACTGGATTTCTTTAAAAGAACCCACACAAAATCCAAGCAGGACAAATTTTCTAATGGTCATCTCTCTGCTTACTGTCTCTTCCTCTTAAACATTCCAATGTTATTGTGTCTGAGGACCAAATGAATAGAGAAGTCTCAATAAGGGGTGGTGCAAAATTACCCAATGCTTGTAACATGTTTTTAACCCATCTATGACATGAACACATCCTTCAAGAGACCACGAACCAAATAATAACAAAAATCATATAATTACAGAGGAAGAAAAGCCTTTGACTCATTTCTTTAATAATATTTTTAAAGACAACTGGTGGCTATATTAGAATTCTCTAAATAGCTTTTGCTTGATTGCTCTCCTCTCAGGATTCATTATTCCTGTCACTTCCCTAAAGGACACTCAGTCCACAGCTGAACATGGGCATCTGTTTAGGGACGGGAACAACCTGATTATTTTCCCTGCTCTCTGTTACAATTTCCTTTCACTTTCTAGGTTCATACACATGTAGGACCATGCCTCCCATTGACTGATTACTGGCAGGTTTGATTATAAAAATAGCACTCTGCAATTCAACTGAGTTGCAGGCAACAATGAAGGATTTGCTGGAGATATATTCTTTCTTTGCAGTGCCATTTATCAATGTACAGTTTCTCACTTGCCATTTATTATCTGCTTTTCTGTGCTTCCCTCGACATCTGGAGGATTTGTAGTCTGCTAAGTGGAGCAAGGCCTTGTCTTGAATACCTTACCATTCCTGTCTAGGCAACATACTCCTGATTTTTCCCCAGTTTAACTTTTCTTTAAATAAACTTGACAGGTTCAATATATCCTCACTGCAAAGAATATATTGAGAAGAGTAGTGAGCAATAGAGAACATACTAAAAAGCTACAGCCCAAGGAAAAAAATAGTGAGACAGAGAGAAATGCACCTCGAATGCATGTATGAATTTATAATAAAAAGCAGTTGTGATAATTGCATGTCTTTTAACTCGAGAGGACCATAAAACAGTGTGATGGAGTGCACAGATGAGTGCCAGGTGGAAAGCAGGTCTTCCATTTTGCAAGTACTTTCAGGATTTAGAGGTGTGGGATGTAAAGAAGCTTCTTGCTCTCATCAGTTACGAAAGCAGTAATGCATCCTGGTGTCTCTGAAAATTCTACAGGATGTCTAAATATCTCACTACCTTACAGATGTTCCAGTACCAAATAGATGAGGAATAAGGAGGATAGAAAAGAGAAAAAGAAAAGAGGACAACTGGAGGAGGGGGAGGGAAGCAACAAAACAATAATAAAAGAACTCTTTCAAAGAAATTGAGTTAATAAACCAGTTATAAATTTGGAATCATTTTGTTTTGATAGTGACCTTTCAAAGTTTCTTTTATTTTCATTTCCAAATGTCAAAACAGGGTATTTTGACAATTCCAAACCATGATATATTTTCTTTAAAATTGAAATGTGATATTTTTCACAACAGGCTCCTTTCTGCAAATGGTTTCACTTTTGAAGAAAGCTATTATTTTCAGGGTTGAAGCGGGAAAACAAAAGGTAAAGAATTTCTGGAAAATTATTATACTATTTACTGGTAAAGCATATGCTCGACCAAATATGGGCTACCTGTGAAGTTTTAGAAAACAAAATGTCAGGGCCCATTTGAGTTTGACCTTCACCTGGTAGCTCAGCCTAATTAGCACCTTAAGCAGGAAGGGCATGAGGAGCTGGGAAGTGGTCAGCCCTGTGTCCAGCACCTGGACTACCCAAATCCCTGACCTGGCCACCAGGTGGAGGAATCACACAGAAGAAAGTGTTTTCCCTTTGCAGCCGCTGCCGTGTGCATCGACATTTATCCGAACAGCTTCAGCATCTTGTCTGTAGTCAATGCGCCAAAACTTGGCTAAAGTCTGATGGCTTGTCTTGAACTTCCATCATCATGGAAAGGCTCTCTGGCACTGCTGGCTGAAGGGTTGGGATGTGACTTAGGAGAGGTGAGCTCACTCTGCAGCTGTTGCAGACGAATATGGCATTAGGAGACCATTTAAGGACCGTTTCACAGGGGACCTTGCTGTGTTGCTGGTGCCGCACCTGAGCTCATCAGGGTTTTCACAGAGTCAAGTTCACACACTGAGGAAGGAGCTTCGAGGCAGTATGGGTCTCTGGTATACCAAAGCTCCTTCTCTATTTGTTTTTCATCTCCAGACTTTGTGTGATACTTGTCACAAATGTTGTCAAGCACCTCAGCCATTTGTCATTGGAACCCATTGTGTATTTCTATGCCCAAAAATCATCTCACATACTGGAGTGCAAGCATGGGTGGGACCTAGGTATTACTGAGTCATTTTGCATTTGACAGGTTTTAACTAAAGCATCTGCCTTGCTTTTTAGCTGCTTTCTTCTCTCAATTTCCCTACAAAAGTCAAAAGCAGATCTCACTATTTTGAGATCTCTGTCCATCACACAGACTCTCTATTTTGAGTTTTGTGATGCTGACTGTCATAGCAGTATCTGATCTCATTGCACACTAAATTAATAAAAGCCAGGGTCCCAATGGACTGGGAGGAGGAGCACCATGACAGAGCAGAGTCTTAAATGGTGTCATTTATGACAACTCCCTCCAAACTGATAGAAATGTGATGGTTTTTGCCAGCATCCAAGACTTCCATCCCCCCAAAATGAAATCTCACATCTGTTCACCCCATTGTCATCTCTTCAGAGGGTTCATATACCGTCTCAATATACACATTATGCTAAAATTTTTATATGTATTTAAAAGTACATGGAAGTTCTTTCAAAATATTTTAATGAGGCAGAAGTACTCAATTAAAAAGCAGAAAAAAACTGTAATAGGAACAGAAAAAACACTAGTAGTTCAAGTAAAAGAATTTCTTGCCTTTATAATAACACTTAACCCATTTGTCAGTCTCTTAAATGGAGTTTCTATTGATGGACAGTGGATTAGTCTCAAAGCAACTGGCAAGGCTGTCTTTGAAATATTGCCATTCATGGGTTCAGATAAGAAAATTAGCAAAAGACAAATAAAATAAACATAAATAGTTTTAATGGAAAGCTTTCTCTGAGCTGCTTCTGTCTTTCTTAATCAACTAAGAATAGGCTGTGATTACAGTAATCATTATGCAATTAATCACTATAATTACTTTTTATTGGAATAAGAGTTTAAAAAGCAACTAACATATTTTATGTTCTTGCTTGACTGGAAGACATTAAGTGCTTGTCAAGAAGTTACTAAAATTATGTCTTTGCAATTTTTTTCTTTTTGTCATCTCATTATGGTTTTTTATAATGTAAGAGTAACAGTGCAAGTCAATGCACGTCCTGTACACAGACAAAATTCACACAAAACAGGGATGTGCAATTCTCAGGATGTGGTAATAGGATGCAATTTTTTGTGTACTTAGCATGCCACATATTTTTTTATAGAGAATGCACTTACATATCTGTAGTATGATCATGGTCATAGGTGGGCTTGTATCAGTGAAAAATCAACAACGGTAAATTAACAATTTAGACCCACCTATCATTGTGAAATTGAAGTTTTGCTATTCCCAGGGTTCTCTCTTTGTGACCTCAGGCTGAGAGCAGCTCTTAGCGTCTGCAGGCTGGGCTATGTGTTTGTAGCTTCTCCTCAGAGCAGCCAGGGGACTGAGCCCTTGCAAACACCTCTCACCTCAGGTTTCGATGCAACGAAAGCAAGGAGAGATAGGAGCTTGCTTCATAAAGGATTACAGTTTGTGAATATTTTACACATAGATCCCTATTTTTGTACTGAGGCTGTAGTGGGAGGTGAACTGGCTGAGTTGTGCTTGTATTTGGTGTTCTTCCTTCACCTCTTCTCTCTTGGGAGCTACTCACAGTCCTGAAGAGACAATCTCTTACGGTTTTCTTTCCACATCTCCCTCAATGACCACAAATCTCCCAGGAAAGTCATCCAGGAACATTATCTAATCCAGCTCATCAGCATTCCTACCTTACATTGTCCTAGCTCACAGCCCAGGATACTTTTACTATTTCAAATCTATTTAATAACTTTTTTTCTTACAGAGTCTTTGCTCATCTGTGGACAGGTAGAACCCTTTTCTGTCTACTTACTCTGCTGTTTTATACAACCTCAACACTGAACATATCCCAGACAACTATGTGCCCACTGAGGGGACTGTTTTGCTCTCTTAAATACAGCCAAGACAATATAATGCATACATGGAATTGTGTTATTAAGAAAGAAAACTGTTTCAAGGAGGCAACCAGCAAGCAGGGCATGGCTGAATCCACTGATAAACAATCTAAAACTAGACCTGTCTGGTCAAGGCTTCCAAAATGCTGAAGTGTTCTCCTAACTACGTAATTTTTTGTTTCTTTCAACAATTATCCCTGGACCTCAAACTTCTGGGTCACATGCTGCCCTACTTGGGCAGGTATGGAAGAAGTAAAGATGTTGAGAGCATTTTGTGCCAACAAGCTCTTATAAAATTTTCATCTTAAATGTTGGTGTAGAGCATGGATTTAGTTACTGAGAAATTAGCCTATTTATAATCACTTTCACTCCAGACACCTTTTAGAGATGGATCAGCAGTGGCTATTTCTTGTCTGGGCAGGAGGTAAAAATGCTTTTAAAAATGTTGATTATTTTCTGATGTTGGACTCTGACAATCTACTACTAACAGGCAAACTCAGTGAAATGATTGTTAAATTGAAATCCTCCCCCTCACACCTTTCCAAGCTACTCTTTGACTGGCAGGCCAAGAGAAATGCTTTTAAATAGCAGTTCCAGTCAGTGTGGGACCCTGCTGGTACCTTTCTAAGAAGGTGTGAACCAACACAAGTTGAGCTTGCCCTGCAGTAGAATTTTACAGGCAACGGCTGGAGCATTTGGGAAACTAGACGACTTAAACTCAGAGCAAAGATACTTGTGCAAACATTGACACATTTTAACAGAACATTTTTATTTGAAGAGATTAATATTTTCTGACCTCTGGAAAATTTATGATTCTCCTAAGGCAAGTAAAAATGCTTTGTCTACACTACTACATTGACAAAAATTAACACGTCCTAACGGCAGAGCTTTTCTCTGTGGATGTCTGTGACACTGTTGGTGACATAAAAGCTTTGGGTAAAGATATGTCAATAACTTCTTTCTTTTCCATCCATTCATTAAGAATTATTTTCTCATAGAATTGTACAATTTCTTGAGTTGAATGGCACCCATAGGGATCATTGAGTCCAACTTCTGGCCCTGCACAGGGCACCCCAAGAGTAACACCATGTGCCTGAGATCATTGTCCAAACCCTTCTTGAACTCTCTCAGGCTGGTGCTGTGACAGCTTCCCTGGGGAGGCTGTTCAGTGCACAAGCACCCTCTGGGTGCAGAACCTTTTCCAAACATCCAGCCTAAACCTCCCCTGACACAACTCAGGCCTTTCCCTAGGGGAATCCTGCTACAATGTTCATTACTGAAGTAGAACCCAGCAATCTGAGGACAACCTAGCAATTTAGTCTTTCATAAATCACATGTATTGTGGATTTCGAGGCTATTTCTGACCCTTTGCTTGTTTCTTTAATAATAAATATAACTTGCAATTTTTTTAAATCCCAAACTAAAATAAATGCTTCTGAAATGGCTACTTCTATATCATCTGTGTTAATAAAATATTTCATGAATTCACAAAGAATTTAAAGAGTCCTTACTAATTTTTTCAATAACATTTTTGGCAAGACATGTGGGTCAGTTTTAGCCAAGTATGATGACTAATTTCCTGCTCTAGGCTTGAAGCTGTTTCCTAAGCATTTGCAAGGACACAGAGTTCCTGGGACATTTGATAAATAAAAAGAAAAATGTGTCTCCATTTTGTTTTCTGCCAGTTATACTGACAACTTTTAAAACCAGCTATATTTACCGGGGAGCATTTTTGATAGTCCTTGATATCAGTTTTCTTATCACATGCAATTTCTCGTAGAAAAAAATTAAGAATTTAGGTCCACTCAAATTGTCACTAAGCTTGTTCAAGTTTTGTATAGCATTATTATCTGAGTTTCTCAATCTGGGGCAGGAAGCTTTAAATCTCCACATTATAATAACTTATTTTGGGGTGAATTGAGCAAAACAGCACATGCTAGTTTCATGGAAACTAATGGAAGAACTTCCTCTTGCCTACACTAGCAACAAGCTTTTGGCACAAAGGTTTTGGGCTTTAGTGTGTCAGCCCTGCTGCACAACAGCAACACAGATTTGCCCAGTTTGGGCTTTTATCACTGCCTGTCCCTGAGCCACTGCCCCCTCACCCCCAACTGCTGGGCACCTGCATCCTTACAAAGGCTCACATGGAAAATAAATGAGCTTGTTCTGCAGCAGTGGGATCAGTGTCCTATTTTCAGAGCAAAGCAGGGAACAGCTGTCCCCACTGCACCCCCTCAGGGAAGCCCTTTGTCACCCAGTGCTTCCTACCGAGGGTGGAAGCTGTTGCTGGAGTGAATTTAAAGTCAAAGATCACATTTTCCATTGAAAATACAGCTGATATGCCTAGCCAGCAGGGAAGTGTCAGTTCTCTTTCTCTCTCTGCTTTGTATTGCATGAGACCAATGGAGAAAAATTTGGGAATTTATCTTCATTTTGACAAAGCAATATGTATTTTGCCTTTGAGCCATGTAGGTGAGCACCTGTTCCCTTTGAGTTTTGGCTTTGAACCAACGGGGAACTTCATAATACTCTCAGTCAAAAAGCACGCAGTTCCACCTGGCTTGGACATAATACCCAGAAGCCTGTCTAGGGTTAAGCTAAAGGAGATTTAATTGAAACATTTGAAGGTTTTTGTTTTCCTTTTGGTGAGTTTGGGTTGGTCGGTAACAGAACCCAGTCCCATTAAGTTTTCATTTAAGTTTTCATGACTTCTGGCTGCCTTAGGGGGATTTTTCAAAAGTGGAGTAATAACACTTTTCTGATCTCCAATATACCTTAAAAAAAATTAAATTGTGCCTTTATTTTTTTTTTTTAATGGCGACTTAATTAATCCTTGCAAAGCACCAAAGTAAACTAAGTCCTTTAAAAATGCTTTGTGGTATGGTGCAGCCTTTGTCAGGTGGTATTTAGGAACAGAATTAGCATGTCTGGAAATTGCAGACACAAGTCCCTGCACACCAACAAGATAAGAGGAAATACATGATATTGTGTTTAGCTGCAACTTCTTAGACAAGTATGCACCCTGGATTTTTGAAGGTGTTCTGCAGCATTTTCTTTCTGCTCAATTGACACCTGCTGATGAAAGGGAGCCCTGAGTGGCGATCTCAGATTTCTTTAGATCAGAACAAAACTGACAGTCTTTCAGACTAGGGCAGAAAAAACAGATTTTCTGCCAGGCTGGGCCGTGCAGAAGGATGACTTTGACAAAAAGAACTAGGAAAAATAGAGAGGAATTAGGAAGGGCTGAGAGTGGCCTATTTGCAGTGCTATAAAGTCACTAAAACCTTGAAGGTACCTAAAATATTTGATATTCATGCCACTATATCAAAAGGTTCAGACCTCCATTAAGTATTAAAATTTGTCATTTTAAATTGCTTTTTTTTTTTGCCAGCACGAGCAATACAGGTATTGAAATTTCCTCAGAAAGTGCTTATCTCATCAAGAGTAAAATTATAGTATATGAAATACTAATTACAGTATTGTGAAGAAAGGTGAACTTTCTGGTGACATTTTATCTATTAGTAGAATACTAATTTTTTCCTTTCATAAAGCAGAAGATGCCACACATTCTGGTTTCAGTTACTAAATCGGGATTAAATATCTTAAAAATATGTATATAAAAAATGATTTTTTAAAATCTTTTTAAGAATCCATGATTCCAAGGAAGCAGCTGAGTTTTGATCACACTTGAATGAGAGTTCATCAGTATGCACTGAGATATTTCTTCATGATAACTAGCCAGTAGAATAACATGGAAACTTATCCTGGAGCTATGGAGAATCATGTTATTGAAAAAAAAGGGGGTTTTTTTTGGCTTATTTTATTTTTTAATTTAATATTTTATTTTTTAAACAATTACATATTGTTTATGAATATTACAAAGTTCTGTTGGAATAAAGTGAATTCTTTTTATTCTTTTTTTGATGGTTTACTTCTACTCTCAGGGAATGGTCTGATTTAGATGACATACAAACTTATTTCAACCTTTGATAAGATCAGGTTCCGTCCTCTTTCGAAATGTGATTATCATTGGCTGACATCTTCATTTAAATATTTGTCTTGTTTTCTATGTGTTCAAAAAAAATCCTTTAAAAGGAAAAATACACTACTTTTGGTTTCAGAAGTTCTCATGTTTCATTTCTTTAGTGCATTTTTCTTTGCTCTGTGTTTGTTTTATGTCAAAGGCTGTCAGTCTGATCTCATGAAATGTCATACTGGGACTATAAAATATTAAATACAGTTGTATAAGTTTTGGATATCTAAGGAAAGCCATTTCATTATGTCTCAGTTGTATACAATTCAGTTATGATGTGCTTCTGTCAGGATGAAAATAACATTTTTTAAAAGTCGCCATAAATATTTTATCTGACAAATTTATCTCCTTTTTCCATCCAAATAATAGTATCTCCAAATAGATAAGTTTACTCGCTTTTTTCCCCACATATTTGGGGATTTTTTTCCTTTCTGTGCACAATGGCAAGCCTTGAATATCCCATATTCACTGTGTTAAACTCCATCTAGATGCCTAGCAGAGATTTATTAAATCAGTCACAGGGTTTTGCTTTCATCATTGACAGCAAAAAGGCACAATCCATTCAACCACAAATACATTTGCATGAGTGTTCATCACAATGGTTCCACTTGCAATTTTAACATTCATTTTTGGTAAATATTTGACCACTCATTCTGCATGGAATGTAAACAGAATGTGCAGACAGGAAAAATGAGAATCAATGCACTGGAAAACCACATATTTTTCACACTGAAACTTTTTTCTTCTCTTGGACATATCCTGACATTGTCTGATAGCTTTTAGTCTCTGTTTTTTGATTACACTCTTGTCCAAAATTTTACTCCGTTTTCAGTCATTCTTGGAGTTGAATAGGCAAATAATGGGTATAGATTTCCTGATTGTGGAATTTATTTCATTCCATATTCCATGGGTGGTAGAGTTCACTTGTTTCTGATCAGGGAAGAGCTGTTCAAAGTGTCTTTCAACTGGGCTAATTATCTACTGCGAAGGGATATAGTAGCACATAGAATTGGAATAAGAAACCATCAATTGATTTGGATTTTTGTCAGTGAGTGAGTATAGTTAAACAATTTATTTTAGTACCTACAATAAGGAGTGCTTGCCTTTACCTGTCTTTTTATTTCAAAGCTGTGCCCATTTGTGTATGAGGAGAACACAATCAAGTAAGGAACCCCTATAAAAGCCAATTTATAAGGCTTGTTCCTGCAAACCTGATATATTGCTTTCTTACTGATTTCAGTGGGTGGGCTGTGCCTGTCCCAGCTGCAAGCCTCAACCTGTGGATAAATCAGATGCTGTAAATCCTTTATCTGAAGAAGAAGAATTGGAATCATATGCTATGTGAACAAGCTGCAAGCTGCTAATCATCATTCTGCTGTAGTTCATTTCCACTTTTAGCACCACTATTATGAAAAAAAGGAATATACTTCACTAAAACATGAGTTGAATTGATAGGAGTGGGCATATAAAAAGTGGTGATCATGAATCCCTCATCTTCCCAGGGTGTGACCACACCACTATCCTGCAAGTCACTACCCTGGCATTATGATCATGATTAGCTCCCTCTGATTGATGTCAGGCAGGTGAAGCAGGTTCTTGTGCTGCAAGAGGGCCTCCTGCTAAATACAGAACCACTTCTAATAGCTCTGTAAATCAATTGCATGAAGATAATAGGTTTTATCTACAGATCAGAAGGTTGTTTATGGCAGGTGAAGCACTCAAAAATACACATTGTCTTACTTCTCAGTGCAACCTGTAGCCAAGAGTTAAAGCCTAATAAAGTATTTTTCCAGAATCCATTTGCTGTAAAGAAATGGCTATCTTGAGCAATAAATACAGACCTTGAATTCTTCACCAGCTAAGCAGAGAGTTTTCAGAGAAGATATGTGTTAAGGGCATGAGGAATATTCACTGTTGTTGTAATGAATGATCATTTTGTATATACATAAGTAAAAAAGCAATACTATTGACTCTTACATTTATGCCTTTCTGCTGAAATTTGAACCTGCAGACAACTCAGTAGGTGATGTTTTCATGCATCAGATAGGCATTTATCCAGCTACTGAGCATATTACACAATTTGTCTTACTGTGACTTTCAATTGTGTCCATCTGCACATATTTAAAATTAAGCGTGATCAATTGATTAAATGAAGAGATTGAATTTTTTCTTAAGTGTGATGACAGTAGGTGATTTGACTTACAAAAATTTCAACCTCAAATATTCTTGGCATCCCTGATGTCATGAAAAAAAAAAAAAGTTTTCTTCAATCATGTTTTATTTGCTCTGCTTATCATGTTTCTCTGCTTGCCTGGATGCCTTCGGGCACTGGATCTCAGTGTAAAATGTCATGGTTTAGGAATGGTATTCCTCAACTTCGTATTGCCACTGAAATACCTCAGACAAGGCGCTGCTCTCTCGCTCCTCCCCTCCCACTGCGGCGGCTGGAGAGGAGAACTGGAGCCACAAAGAGGTAAAGATCGCAGGTTGAGACAAGGACAATTTACTAGAAACAGCAACGAAGTAAGGAAGAGAACAGTAAGGGCAGTACTAAGAGTGTGCAGGAGAAGGAAAGGATTCACACGCAATCGCTCAGGACGCGGTGCCCGGCGCCGCCCGACCACATTCCCTGGCAAACCCTGGAGAACGAGACTCCCTGACCCTCTGTGCCCCCTTCCCACAGCGAGAGGTCACCATTGGGTGACCCCAGCCTCCTGCTGCTCCTGCCTGCTCCAAAAGTTAACCCTGGCGTGGCCAGAAACATGACGTACTGTTTGGAGGCATTGATACCTACTCTTCCAAATAAGATTTCCCTTCCAAAAACCTGCTTTAGCAGGAGAGCTTCCCAACAAGCAAAAAGTGTTCCTTTTTCTGTTTGGGTCCATTCCTATTCAACACATGGAATAGTTCGAAAAATGTTGTTGTCTTTATTTTGTTAATAGTCTGTAGAAAACAATTGTAAAGAAAATAAAAAGTTGCTGAAATGTTATTTTGTGTAAAAGATTATCTGCAGAAATAAAGCAGCAATTGATGCTTTCACGTGAATATATTACCTGATAATCCTTCTTCCTTATCTGCTATCATTCCCTCCAAGATGCCTCCTTTTCTCAATGAATATTCATTTTTAACAGATAAGAAATTTTAAGGATTTTTTAATTCTTTTTTCCTTAGAGATGTTGAATCTTTTGCTTTTATTAAAGACTTTTTTTAACAGACAAGTGTGTTAAGAAACATAATTTTGTGAATATTATAGTAAGAATTATCTCTGCATAGCACTCTAGAAGCACATGTGAAAAATTGTAAAAAAATAAAGAAGCGTGCACAGCTGTAATTGTTTTGATTTTGTGGTAAGGACCATGTTTTATGGAAGAGAAAGCTTTTTAAAAGTAGGCACCTATTATCTGTCCCATATAAAAACATCACAAAAGAGAATTCCCTACTCCAAAAAGTGTAAAGAGAATAGAATTGAAAAGCGTAAAGGAAAAAATAGAGGGGTTACACAAACAGTCTTTCAAATGTTCAGATTATATTTTTGATTTTAAAATGTGAATAAATGGCCAGTTTCTATAGAAATCCTTCTGCATTATGAGGGTTGTGCAAGACAGTGTATAAATGCTTTGATCCTCACAGAATAAACATTCAGGGCAATAGGAGAAGTTTTTCTGTCTGGGTCTCTGAAATACTCAGGTTTCATGAAAAGTCAAGTCTCTGGGGAATTAGAAAGCAGTTCAGAGTTGAGTTTTGCAAAATAAGGATTTTGTTGTCTGACTGAGATTTTTCAGGTGTGTGTGCAGAACACATAAGGGCGAGCAGGGGCAAGACAAGGGGGAATGGCTTCAAACTGAAAGAGAGTAGGTTTAGATTGCATATCAGGAAGATTATTGTGAGGGTGGTGAGGCACTGGCACAGTCTGCCCAGAGAAGCTGTGGATGCTCCATCCATGGAAATGTTCAAGGCCAGGCTGGATGGAGCTCTGAGCAACCTGGTTTAGTGGAAGGCGTCCCTGCCCATGGCACTGGGGTTGAATCTAGATGATCTGTAAGGTCTCTTTCAAACCAAACTGTTCTATGCTTCTATGAACATTAAGACAGACTGCACTGCTGACCTTTACTGACCTTGCTGTCCTTAAAACCATCACCCAAAATATTTACTGGTTGCAAAAATATGAAAAGCAGAGAAAAGCACTGTTTTGATAGATTGTACTTCACTGTGTAAAACCCACACAGCAACACGTTGCAATTTGAGGATAACACCTGGATCACCAGCTAATATCATGCTCATGCAGATGAGTGCCAGCTTGAACACTCCAGGAATGGTTATTTACTCAGAGCTGCATTAGAAAAAAAACCTTTCAAGCAGGTAAATTAGATGCTTGACACCTGGGGGAAACGAGAAGTGAGAGAACCTGGCAGGATGATACTCAATGGAGGATTTACAAAACAACTTACCACTAACTCATGAGGCAAAACAATCCCGGATAGTGCAGGATTCAGGAAGCCAAGGCTGTGCTCTCTCTTAGCTCTGAATAAACAATTTAACTGTGAGCCTAACTCTTTGCTGTGCTTCCATTTACCTCAGTAAATACCTCCCTTAGTGGGAGTATTCATATGCTTAAAATTAAGCATATGCTAAATATCTTGTACAATTGGGACACATTTACATCTTTAAGTAGGAGAAGCAGCATGGGTGATGGAGTAAGTAATTTCTGGATCTCAGGCAGGGATATACATAAAATTAAAAATATGAAGAACAAATGAATAAGTGGTGTAATAGAGTGGTAAGTGTTTGCCTGTAAATTGTTAGCAAACTAGAGCCATTAACATGAATTCACATGTTTCCAAAAAGGCAATGTGGAGAGTTACTGTTAATGCATGTCATAAACATCTCTAATTATCAACAAACATAAATGCCCTCAGTATTAAAAAACAGCAACACACAAATAAAATGTACGAAATAACTCTGTGGCTATGCAGGTATAATTTTCTCATGTCTCACTGTTAGGAGTGATTTTCTTCCTGTGATCTCTGCTCAGCAGTCTTGTGTGTGGATATCCAAGTTCAGGGATGGTGGGAGAGAGGAAAAAAGTTGATGAGGAAGTTTCTTGTAATGCTGTGTTTCTGCCCATGCTCTGCACACACAGCTCCCATTATGCCCCCTTCCCCTGGAAATATTGAGTCTACCATAACACCTCCCTCTGCCATACCCTCTGAGGGACAAAAGGGAGAAACAAAGGAGTCTGTGAGGCCAAGGAAGCAGGGGAACAGTAAGGTTCATACAATAAGCCCAAGTCATAGAGAACCACCTACTCAAATTATTTAAAGTATCTTCCATATGCCTCTGATCTTATTCATCCCACATTTAAAACAACTCTACTGAAAGATTTCTGACAGCACAAGAAAGTGTACTTCAGCCCATCTTTCTGAGATGGACCAGTATTTTCAAGCAACTTGTGGGTTTTAGGCTCTTGAAACACCAAAGGGGCTTGCTTCATCCAGACATATTTAAAAGAATTAGGTTTTGCTTGGTCCTGCTTAGAGGAGGATTCAGTAGCCATTTCCACTAGTCAAACGCTTCCCAGTCCTCTGCACTCACATAAATCTGAGTTGCAAGGGTTTGAACTCAGCCTTTCAAGCTGAAGTATTGAAAGAACAATGCATGCTGAGTTTAGACAGAGGCACAAGGCAGCATATCCCAGTAAGGACTAAATCTCTCAGCATAGTCACGTTTGTGGTGCTGTGAATTTGACCCATGTTCAATTATTTATGAGCAAACAGGCTTGTGCCTACAGATAATAGAAGAAATGGAGTATAAATGAGCCTTTGTGGACACATGTGCATTTCATTGTCTGCATGCAGATTTTCAGTTGTAATTTAATAAGATTTTTGTGAATATTTGGCCTATCAACTTTGAACAATAATTTTTGATTTAGGTTTGCATTGTTCAAATATGGTGCTGTTAGCTCTTCCTTCCACTACATCACAGAAAAGTCCCTGATAAAATTTATATTCATAAGTTTTTAGTCCTATGGAACTGGCAGGAAAATTAAGTACATGTTGGAACATTTACTTATACATAAGCACTGAAAATCAACCTCTTACAATTCTTTCCCATTTCTTGAATTCTAATAGCAAAAACATTTTTCTGTGCACAAGCACACAGCTGGACAAGGAAATCAGGAACAGTAATACCAAATGTAGACTTTTTGTGTGTACTTTTATCTCTGCATCCCACAAATATTCTGTGATGGAACTACTTACAAACACACATACATAATTTTCTTTATTTCTTTGTGACATCTATGACATTTTGTAACTTACAAGCTAGTTCTCACCCATGTTTAGTTACAAGCAAAAAAGTACAGAAAGGAAACATTTTAAAAAAGGAAGAAGATATCAGATAAATAACAAAATCCTTTTTTCTAGATGCTGGAGTGTTAGGAATTTCTTTAACTTAAAGTTAAAGGCTGTCTCATTGGCTGAACACAGAGCACAGACATATAAAAACAAGAAAGTCGGAACAAAAAGACTCCTGAATCTATCACTTCTGTGTTGCACTCATCATGTTACTGGAGTGCCATGCCTGCACACATTCTCAGCAGAGGCACAATTAGGTAGTGCAAGAATTATCCTGTAGGAAAACCATTCTCCTCAAACCATTGTCTGAGTGAATGTAAAAAATATGCCCTTGTGTTTCTGGGTAGTAATAGAAGTGCCAGAATCAATTATCTCTAAGAGCTCTTGGGCGGCAGGAACAGACATGTCTGACAAAGCAAGGGGCACTTGGCATGCCATTAATTGGGTCTAAGATATGTAACACAGACAACAGCTCCCTCCAATTGCAGGATCCACTTCTCCGGTCCTTTAAGGGGCAAGCCCATTACTAGAGATGAAGAACCAGGAATTACATGCCCAGATTGGATATTCCACATATACAAGTTAGGAGTCTCTTGAGTAATTTCTATTAACTAACATCATGCATAGACATGTGCCTGGGATATAAGATGAGAGAGAAGTGACAGGTCATGAGGTAGAGCTGCTGCTACTGGTGTGAAATAGCAGAGATCAGTGCGATGTGGCCATTTTGAAGACTGCTGTATATATCCACCCCAAGTGTGCTAAGCAAATCTGCTCACTGAAGAATTCATGAACTGGCTATTAACATCCTCTGGAGAGGGAAAGGGGCCTTCGACTTCTGCTGGCTATCCTGAACAGAGATTTTCATTGGTAGCTTCTCATCAGTAGCTCCTGAAATCATATGTGACACCCAAGAACTCTAAGACTTTATCCCTAACTCATATGCTTGCCAGGAGTAGAACTGTTGTGTTTGGTGGTTTTGGTTTGGATTTTATTTCTTTTATATAAACTTCCATATTTTAGAAGCCAAGTAATATAACAAATTTAAACAGTAGGAGAAAAATTTCTATTTACAGTTATATAAATAGACAAATGAGGTATATTATTAAGCTTGGATCTCTTTTCTCCTTTTTTTATTAATTGACATTCAAATAAAATGAATTTGCCTTATGACTCAGAAGAATACTCTGATCTGATGAATTAATAGCTAAATTGTTTTGGTGCGGTATTTCAGTGATTATCAGGAGGACTGTTACTCACTGATGAATTTGCCCAAGAAAGATGATAAACCCCCCTGCCAATCATTTTGCCAACAGTTGAAGCAATATAGAAAACAGCCCTGCCTTGGGCACCTCAGCACAGCTTTGGGGATGCAGTAGGTGCTTTTGTTTTGCTGTTGTACCTGACCCACCTCAGATCTGTTGAAGAAATGTGTAAGCAGCCATGTCAGTGGGACTGATCTTTTATTATCTGGTTATTTTGCAAAACTCCAACTTCCAAGAGGGTGAGAAGCTTCAGTTTCTGTTGGAATCCTATGGAAATCAAAAATGGCCACCAAAATACATCTGAGGATACATTTACACCCAACATAAATATAGATAAGTTATTAAGGAAAATTTCTTCCCTGAAATGATTATCAAGTACCTTAACAGGCTGTTCAGGGAAACAGTGGAGTGACCATCCCTGGAGGTATTCAGAAGATGTGTAGATGTGGAAAACAGGGACAAGTTTTAGTGGTGGGCTTGGCAGGCCTAAGTTAACAGCTGGACTCAATGGTCATAGGAGTCTGTTTCAACCTAAATGATTCTTAGATTTTATGATTCTATTCCACATAAAATCAATTAAAAAAAAAAAAAAAAGGAAGACATTAGCTTGTAAAAAACTTGTCTTTCATCAGGTACCAAATTCTGTAAGAAACTATCATATAAAGACAGACACAGCACACCTCACTGCTTTGTTTTGTTGATCATCTTCTCTCTTCTATGCTACAGAGCTGAGGTAGGGAGGCACAAAAATTCATTGAAGAGGTGGCTAAAATGAATGGAAATAGCTTTATATCTAAAACAAGTAACAGCTGCATCTATTCAATTTTTAGGTGTTTTTTTAACACCAATCTAGATACAAAAAGGGTCATTCAGAAGGCTGACACCTTGAATTCGGCATTTTTGTAAGACGGAAGGAATTAATGCCAAAAGCTTCAATTTCAGGTGCATGCTTTGGCCTACCCAAGAGTGGGAAGTCTGCTTCATTCTGCTCAGAGTGGATCTTTTTCAATGAGGAAAGCAAAGCCCGAGAGCCGGAATCCTAATTAGACAGGGAGTTAAAGAGAAGACAATTTTATCATGCTGGTGTACTTTATCAATGCCACAGCATATGAAAGTAAAAAAGCTGCTCAGGACTAGCAGGTATTAGAAAGAGCTCCACTAAGCCAAACATTGTGAATACTCCCCAGTTTACAGAGGTAGTGGCCAGGATAAATAAATCTCATGACATGCTTTAATTTCTACAGTGTCTCAAATCTAAATCATAATATCAGATTATGTCATTGCTAAAAAAATTCAGACAGAGGATGGTTTTCAGAGATTTTCTGTTTTAATACAACAACAAAAAAAATGTCTATGTAATAGCAGTTTTCAGATTTGGAAAAATAAATAAAATATGGGATTGATTTGGCCACTGAGTTTACCAAAGATCTTATGCATATGCAGTAACCTTCCAAGTGACCCATAGTTAAACTTGTTTCCAAATCACATTAAAAAATTAGAGAAACACAGTGTTTTGGTAACTGCTGAAGTATTCTCTTCTTACTCTTGTTGTTTATCTAATGGTTAGTTAAGAACTGAATCAAGATTATGTCAGTGCCAGATGTTTTATATGTATAAGGTTGTATGCACTGATCCATCTTCTAGATTTGAAACTAATTTGTCTAAATATCAAACACTTTTAGGAAGAAGATCTACAGACCCAGTGCTTAAAGAAACCTAAATCTGATTGTTTAAGCCCATCTTAGCATGTCAGCTATAGCTAAAATCTTGTATAAATAAGATCATATCTAACATGTTCTCCATCTGTGTGACACATCTATAGCCTCTTTCTGTATCTTTAATGTCTTTTTTTTACTTTCCATCAAGTTTATCAGAAGATCTGGTTGTCAATTATTTTTTGCCACAGGATATTTTTTGCTTAAGAAATCTCTTAAGGGAAATGGTGACGGTATGTCATGTACAATGGCTGGGCTGGTCCTGAAGATATTGTGTTCATTGTACAGACCTTGCAGAATTAGTCTATCAAATGCTCAGTTCAACATGGCTCAAACTGCATGGTAACTTTAGTGAGTTCTAGACTCACTAAATTCTTATCTTTTTAGAAACCAGAAATGTAAAAAGATATGCAGGGGCCTTTAATGCTTATTTTGTTTTTTGTTTTTTTTCTGAGACTAGCACTCAAAGAAGGATAATATACTGGAGTAATTTTCATATTAGCCACATGTACTAGGCCCTTTTTTAAGCAATTTTATTTCTACTGATGACTCAGATATATAAACCTGCAAGCTATGTGAAGTTTTATTTTTAGAAGTTACCTCAACCCCCATGTTTTCTTTGCAAGCACATGTTGAAGTGTTTCAAGAATCGTCTTGTTCTTGAGCATCAACTCAGACGTGAGAATGGATTTAAACTCTCTGGACAAAATATTATTTTTCATTACTTATAGCATAGAAGGGAACTGGGACATTTAAGAAATTTTGGTGTATGTATCAGAAATAATGGTTCTGGTATTGACACAGAAAGACTTAATGTTTGTTAAGAATAGTGTCCCTTAAAAGGGAAGAAAACCAAACCAAAATAAACCAACCAAACCAAACCAAACCAAACCAAACCAAACCAAACCAAAACACTAACAAACATCGCAAATCCAACAATTTTCTTTTCAGACTGTCAATGGAATTTAAAATGTCAGATGAATTTGAAAATCTCAATTCCAATCATAAATGTCTTTTCCATCTAGTTTTATAAAATCCCATTGATGAGACGCTTTGCTGAAAAGCTAAAAGCCCTTAGAGTTATTGAACATGAAAAACTAATTTATGGATGGTATAATTTTAAAAAAATGTCTCTCAGAGCTTAAGATTCAAAAACATATTTATATACACTTATCTAAAACTAACATCATTTGCAGCATATGACCTAACTTCTCAGTACTGATACTTTAACTACAGGTACTTAGACAAAATATTTCTATTTTTCTGAAGACAGCTGTGATCATGTTGAGATACCAATCAGCTAATGAAGTCAATAAAGACATGCAAATGAATTGTGATTTAGCTCCTGGTATCTGTATCTGGTGTGTCCCATCCCATTACCACTTCCTTGACTTACAGCATTAATATGATGTGACAACTCTTAATATCAACTGAAATGACACAATGTAATAGGACAGCAATGTAAAATAATACACTGCTTACAGACTGCTTTCCACCCTTCCTTTCCAATGGGCTCTAAGCTAAAATAAACCAAAGTGATGAGATGCCAGTTTACCACAACTGTTGTGAATGCCTAGAAACAATACTATCTACCATTTTACTAATCTGTTCTCATGCAGCTGAGATTGAATAATGCATTTTAAGTAGAGTTATGTAACTTAATTTATGTATTAGGTTGCATATAGCTCCTGTGTAGCTTGAGCACATTAAATTCATTAAAAGCTTAAGTTGGGAGGATTTTCTTGAGCTTGAGTGTATGAGCAAAGGCTGCATGACTGGGGCACTTTATTTATTCAAAGTTTCTCCATCAACAAATATCATTGCTCTTAAGCTTTTGACTGTCAGGTACTGAGTTGCTGTATACCAGCAACTCCATGAAAATTCTCCATTCTATTGTTTTGTCAGTTAATGGGGTTACACAAGAGGATTGGTCTCTGTCCCAGAGCTACAATACACCACCGCATGACCTTTTGGACCTTTTTTGTTGCCCCAGTGAAAACTGTTTAGCACAAAAATTAAAGTTATCATGTGCATTAATGAGGGCTGATTAATGTATATACATACTTCTGTGTCCATTCCACTTGTTCTCTGAGGGGTTTTGACAGAGCAGATTCTTTCTCAAGGGAATAAGGTAGACCTCACTGGCAGCAGAAGCACCTTTAGATCTCATTCTATTGAATTGTCTTGGAGCAAAGGCAGATAGACATGCACAGCCTTGCAAAGAAGCATGGGTTTAAGTAACAAATGGTTTTGAAAAACTGCTTGATCTTAATTCACATAAAGTTGTATCAAATTATCTACCACACATTACAATTCTTTGCCACGAGCTTAAAAGGATAACTGGCTCTCCACAGGACTAATATATGCACTGGAACAAACCTCTGGTTTTTTCACTATATAAAATCTTTGTTTCTTCTTGGAAGCACAAGAGTTTGACCTCTCCACTAAATAGGATTAAAGTTCTTAGAACCTTGCAGGCATTTGCTAGTTATTACTCACAGCATCCTACCTGCAAGATAAGAAATTTCTGCTGCTTTGTTTTATATCCTGGTTAAAAAAAAAAAAAAAAGGAGTACAGAAAAACTCAGGTATTTACAAGTTTTTTGTCTGTATCTCACCTAACACCAAGGATGCTGGACAGCAGGTGCTGAAGTTATGTGATTACATTGTATTTGAAGTAAATAGAGGAAAACATTATATTTAAAAGACCAAAAGCAGTGAAGCACTTTTTCTTCTTAAATGTGAATGGTTATATTATTTTTTTTAATATTCGTTCCATTGTATTGTTTCTAAATGGGAGTATATTTTATAAACTGCTAAGAAAATCTGAAGTTTAACCTTGGAGAATAAATGTCATAAATGTGTACAGCCTGCAGAGCTCTGACCAGTGCTAAAGCTGCCAGACACAAGATGCAGTGTTAATATTTCTCTGCCATTCATTGCACACCAGCTGATATCTCTCTTGTAGTTGTCCACTAGGAAATTTTCAGATTTTTTTTTCTGGAAAGGTTACTTCAGTTTCTGTAATTTTTTTATAAAAATCCACTCTTCCACTCTGATCTTGGGCAAATATACCCCTCACTGCTGCATGCTAACACTGGGTTTTTATTCTGATCTGATTCCCTTCCTCAGTGAGATTCTTCCTTCTTGTTATTTGCTAGAACTTGAATATGGCATCAAACATCTGATGAGAAACATGAGATTCTGGTGGGAATATGACATCTTATGTTTTTTGCTGGGATAGAGTTATTTTTTTTCTTAAGTAGCTGATACAGTGCTGTAGGGTTTTGATTTAGGATGAAAACAGTGTTGATAGCTCGCTGATGTTTTAGTTTTTGCTAAGTTGTGCTAACCCTAAATGCAGCTTCCCATGCACAGGTGCACAAAAGGCTGTGAGGGAGCATGACCAGGACAGCTGACCCAAAGTGGCCAAAGGGATATTCCACACCATAGAACATCATGCTCAATATATAAACTGGGAGGAGTTTCCCAATTGCTGCTGGGCATGACCTGGGCATTGGTCAGTGGGTGAGAAGCAGTATCATGCTCCTCTGTCTGTCTTGGGGTTTAGTCCTCTCTTTTGTTTTTTCCTTGTTTGTTGTTATTATTATTATTTTTATCACTATTACTATTACTATTACTATTGTTATTACTATTACTATTATTATTATAGCCATCATGAGTATTATTTTGCTGTTTCAAGAATATTGTTGTTATTAATAGCTTTTTTTTAATTTCAATTTTAAACTTCTTATCTGAACTCATAGATTTTACCTATTTTTCCAATTCTTCTCATCCCCCTGAAGGTGGAGTAGAAGTGGAGTGTCTGCATGGTACGTAGTTGTCATCTGGAGTTAAACCATGACAACATTAAATGAGAAATAATTCAGAAACTTCCTTTCTCTTGTGATATGGAACAGCTTTTTCTCCCCGTCGGATGCTTCACATCTGTCATAGACTATTTGATACCCCTGCATCCATCACATACTCTGTCTTAGATCAAATGCCATGCAGTTCACATCATTTCAATTCATCACAAAGCCAAATATGTGTCTGCACTGGGACCAGGAAATATAGGCTAACAAATCCAACTAAATACAGTGAAGTCTTTGCCACTTTTTTTGGTCTGTGTTCCAGGAGCAGACAGGGGTTTCACAAGTTTCTTGGTGGGAAATCTTTCAAAGGGAATTTAACCCAGCTACAGAAAAATCCTAGTACCTGTGGTCATGTGAAGATGCTTTCACCTTTTCATTCACTTGCGCTTTCCTCATAGTTTGATTATAGCTCAGGTAGCTCTGGGACAAACACAAAGTTTCCTCTTAAGTTTTTCTGGAATTCCATATTGATGGGATTCCCTGGGATGTCTGAATCTGCATTTTGGATAGGCAAGATAGGTTTGCACGATGACCGCTTTTTAACCACTATATGGGTATTCTATACTGTTGTTATTTTCATTTGAATTCAATAGTCATTGGCAGGAGAAGAGAAGCAATTAGCATCTAGTGCCTGGTGAAATTAGGAAAATATTATTCTAAAGTTCAATAATGTTAAAGTAAAAAGTCAGATTTTTGAAATGAGCTGGGGGTGCAGAAAGTGCTCCATAATCTTAACATGAAACAGGGTTCCCATTTTCTTTACTCCAAAAATGAGTATGGTACATTCATGGGTCTTTGACCTTGAGGGCATTGTGTGGAAGAATTACATGCCACAAAGCCAAATATTATTTATTAATAAACAAGGGGAAAAGAAAGAGATGGCACAATGAGCAAAGAAAGCACTCATATTCAATTTCCTTTTTTAATGTATTGTCTAAATTCCTCACTTTCTAAACCTCACTGTTCTACTATGGTTTTTGAAGAAAGCAAAAATATTCAATTTAGAGTACCAAAGTCTTTTTAGTGCTTTCTGAATGCTCATTTTAAGGAAAATATGTATTAGATCTTCCTCAGAACACTGTGTGACTTAAGGGTTTGGTATCCTGTACTTTAGTTCTCCTTTGTCTCAGGCATGACAATCTGCACACATATAGGTAATGTGGGCCTGGGGATGTAGCAGCTGGATTCAGTCTATTTCATCTGATGAGCTTTAAATCAGCCTCAACATAAAAAAAAAAAAAAAAAAGGCAGCACAACACCGTCAGAACTCAGCAATTATTAGGTGTTTTCAAGTGGTCTGAAAAATGTGAAGTATGTTAATAACAGTGTTATTACCAAAGTCTCATGTTTTTATGTCATTGTTTGTACAACCAAATGCTCATAGGCTTTTGAAAATAGCATCCCTGTGCAAGGTCAGTCTATCATCACATCATCTAATTTTATCCATATGAAAGTTAGTCATAGAAGGTAATTATCTACAGCCAATGCAGAGAATGTAGCACCTCTACAGGCAATCCATCCTAAATATCTCAGATATCTAATCTTGAAAGGAATTAATTGCTCAGTACTGATGCCAGTATCGCTTCACTATAATCACAGGGAATTTAAGCAATTTGATTATTTAAACTGCCCAAATTTTTTATAACCAAAAGTTGAGCAAAATAAATGGTCTTTAAGGCAATCTGTCTTCCAGGGAGAGATTGAGATTCCACTTGAACTATGTGAGGTCTAGTGACTAGCAAAAGTCCTTAGCATCCTCTGTGGAATTTTCCTTGTGGAAAACCATGTCAATTTGGGCCATTGAGGGTACAAGTTTTAGAGGGAGCTTTGTTGAAAATAGCCCTCAGAATCTACAAGGAGGGAGGGATGGATTCATGCGTGAATACATGGATGCTAAAGGCTGTTATAAAATGAAACAGCTAATTGAGTCTGGAGCCTTTGAGGGTTTAATGGTAATAAACAACACTCAGGAATAGCACAGTAATTTGAACATGCCAAATTTTGGAGGTTTCTTTGATGTGTGATAGAAAGCAATTTGAATCAGCATGAGAGTCTGAATCAAACAACGTAAGCCCTACCATAACCCGCTGGGGCTGGCATTCTTCTGGCTCGATAAAAGGTTTCTCAAGGCACTAAGTCCAGAGGGGGTGGGAACATAAACACAAACAGAAGGCACCAAAATATTAACTCCAGTTTTCCCTTCCATCTCATCTCTCTTCCTTTTCCCAGAATGAATTTGTCATGAGGTGGTTAACATAATATTGTGTGTTTAAAATATATATATACATATGTATATACTGGACACCTAGTAAAGTTTCTAGGGTGGAGCACTTGTTAAGGTAATTTTTCACCGACTTGTAACAAGCTTGGATGCAAATATTTTACAAATGGAACAATCTCCTACTTAAACACCATGGTTTTGGTCACATCAGTGCATCAGTGTAACTCAGGTTCAGCGTTCTTTGACAAAGAAAAGTTTGCAGCTCATCCCTGGCAGGTTGAAGCTGAGGTGGCTGAAGTCCATCCATCCTCATGCACAAACCTGGCTTGTTCATGGCGATCAACGTGTGCCATTGCCAAGAGGCATCTTTTGGGGTGGTTCTTCCCAGAAGCACAGCTTTTGTCGCATTAAATGTTGAGTCGTATCAGCTGCAGCTGCCACTCCACATACAAAGATGATAGCTCAAGCGGAAAGCTTTAGCTGCTGAATGTTGCATCAGAACAGCTCAGCTTTAAAGCCTTGAGATTATTTAGAGGCACTGTGTTTAGAGCCTTTAGGGGAAGAATACCAGACAAGTTAGATCACTATGAAAAATGATCACTAGAGACTACAATACATAATAAGGTATATAAATAAGTGTCACACAAAAGTGCCGAAGAAAAATAAAAACCAAAGTTTGCAACGTTCTTCCACATAATGGATTTATGGAAACATTACAACATTACACAAAGCTCAGAGTACAATATGAACCCCTGCAGACTCTGAAATGTGGTAAGCTGTAGGGTACAGGAACCCACAGAGAAGCAAAAGCAAAGGTTTAATGGTATTTTAAATGTTATTACTACACAGAAGGAGAAATCTGCGACCTAATCCTTTTCAGAATTCTTTGTGCATGGCAGAATAGGTGGAAACTCTGATGCTGACCTCTAAATCCAGCTGTGACTGAACAAATGCTGGTAAGGGCAGCAGGGTTTGCAAAGGCAGGGCTTAGGATATCATCGAGGTCTGCACAGCTGTTTTTCAGTGAGCTTCTTATGGCAGTGCACCACTGGCATGTGCATACGTTTCCATTTTGAGACACTGCACCCTCGTGCAACAAATAAATTTTGCTTCCAAAGGAAGAAAGACTGAAAGACTTCAAGGGTCAGACTCCATGAATTTGCCTTGAACTGAATTTCACTTCCATAGGAGGTCCCTGGAAACCTAAAGGAAAGGGATTTGGTTTTTAAAGTAGGGTGCTTCTAGGTTAAAAGAAGTCACTGCAAGATTTTAAAGTATTATAAAATTGCTCAAGCTTCTGTGGAGTTTCATCAGCTGGAATTCAGACAGCACTAATATAAAGAAAATAATTTAACAATGGATATTAACTTCTGCAGGACAGGCCTGCCTGTCCTGTAACTCCTGAGTTTTTCTCAGTATGAATCTGATGGGAAAACAGGAGAGAGTTCATCACATGAAAGTGTCATGGACATGCATTTAATGTGCTAAAATTTCCTTTCAACATAGTTGTCCTTTTACAACTGACAGATAACAAAATATGTTCTTGTTTTAGTTTACATGGCCTTCTGATTATTCTTTTTTGCATATCTTGGAAAATTTAGTCATGAACACACATGTCTCAGTCTTGAAAAAAGAAAATACAGGTTAATGAAAATTGTTCAAAAACCAATGAAAATTAAATCAATGAAAAAAAAATTAAATCACATCTTTTTTTAAAAAAATATTGCCTTGAAACAAAACTTCATCTGTCATAAATCCTCTTATTAGCCAGCTGTTTTGTTAACTGAAATATTGATCAAGCCCGTCACACTTTCTTTGTCTGTCAGGAACAAGAGAAGGTGCCGACCCTTTCAGGAAACTGTAATGACAGGTCTGTAATTTGATAATCACTTCTTCAGAAAGGATTTCACTTTGTTCCCTGATGTAAATTCGGGCTACTTAGTTTGCTTTGCTTTTTTTTTTTTTTTTTTTAAGTTTCAAGCTTAGTCTTCTGATTCAGAGTTCGATGAAGAAACACAATATGACTATTGCTTTTTCAGAATACAGATTTTCTCTCTCTTTAGTTGAGGTGACTGCTTACTGATGAGAAACTGTTTATCTTTTTTCTCCAATTTCTCATTATATAAGAATGCCTATTGAAAAATCCTGTCATACTGCTTTTGTTCAGACTGGAGCTATAACTTGGCAGCCATTTTCAATTGCTTTTATTACTGTTGATATCAAAGCATCAGAGTCATACAATGGTTTGCGTTGGATGGGACATTAAACATCATTTAGTTCAGACTTCTCTGTCATGGCCATGCACACTTTCCACTAGACCAGGTTACTCAAAGCATCATTTAACCTTGAACACTTCCAGGGATGGGGCATTCATATCTTACCTGGACAATCTGTTCCTGTGCCTCAGCACCCTCACAGAGAAGAATTTTTACCTAATATCTCTTCTAAACCTGCCCTTTGTCAGTTTAAATCCAGTCTCCCTTGCCCTATCCCTACATGCCCTTGTAAATATTCTTCCCATCACACCAGGCTGCTTTGTGGAACTGGGCGTTTCCCTTCTTGAAGTGACTGAGAAACTGAAAAAGCACCTCTCATGGGTTTTTTAGATACCCATGAGGCCCAGATTCAGGTTCCTGTTTCTCAAGGACTTTAAGATAACCAGATCACCTGTTTTTTCAGCTTCACTACCAGCACTTGGAAATGCTTGGAACTAGAACAATGCATCCCGCAGAGTAGAAAAGCTTCTCTCTCAAATTTTTGAGTAGTCAAATAACTAAGTTAGGCAATCCTTCTGTAATTATTTTGTACCATTAAATGTTCTACCCATCAGAATTTAATTGTTGTAATTAACAAAAGAAGTATTCTTCCTCTTCTCTCTATGTCACTGAAATGATCTTCTGCATGCCATTACTTGGCATCGTTCACTGACTTGAAGATTGTGTGTCTTCATTTGACGAACAAGGCTGTCACCTTCCCTGGATTTTTCTTTCTTTTTAGCATTATCAAAAGTAGTAAAATATTTTTCCCCACAGTTAAACTATAGCCATCCTGCTCATATGTTACACACTCATCAACAGCTACTTCTGCAACAAACTTCATTTTCCTCTCAGATGAGCTACATTGAAACCAATTGGCTGAAAAGAGATTGGATGTTGAGGCATATTATTAATATAGCCCCAAACTGAAGGGGATCTTAGTTTGCCATTGTACTGTTTGGTGCCTGATCATGAGTAATGTATGAGTTCTCTTCAAGGGAAATATCCAAAATGGTGTCACAGAACATTTTACCTAAATCCTCCCACACCTTGCAGAGTATAATCATGAGATGTCAATCTTGAGCTGCTGTTGCTTTTCACTTACTTACGTTGTTTAAACTTGGAGTTCCCACCTGGTCACTAATGAGTTGATTCTGTCCTCAGATGGATTATCTGAGACCTATTTTACTGTATTCTAGCCTTGAGAGATTAAGGACAAGGCCAAATAATTCTATTCTAAAATAAGGTGAAATGTAAAATCCATTTTCTTTGAATTCACACCATGAAAAATTCGGGGTTTAGGCCAAGAGGAAGTTCCTTCCATATGTATTCAGCAGAGGGAAGCTATTTAGAAAAACATCCCAACCTGAGTATTCTCAATAATGAACATGGCCAGACCTTCTGAGGATGTATCTGTTTTCCTACTGACCACAGGCAGAACCTGAATCAGAATCAGACACACAATCAGACATGATATGCTGACTTGGAAGGGGCCTATCAGGATCATCATCAAGTCCACCACTCGGCCCTGCACAGCATCATCCCCAAGGATCACAACAGGTGCCCAAGAGCATTGCCTTAAAACTTCTTGACCTCTGTCAGGCTTGGTGCTGTGACCACTTCCCCCGGGGAGCCTGTGCCAGTGCCAAACCACCCTCTGTGTGAAGAACCTTTTTCTAATATCCAGCCTAAATCTCCCCTGAAACAACTTCAGGCCATTGTGTCAGGTCCTGTCACTGGTCACTGCAGAGAAGAGATCAATGCCTGCCCCTCTTTCCCTCAGGAGGAGTTTTCAGACTACAAGGGTCTGAGGTGTCCCTCGGTCTTCTGAATCATGCCTAGCTTTAGAAACCTTGATGAGGTAAGTCCCAAACTTACTGACAAATATTTCCTTATCCAATTCAAGAGACATCAAAATAGCATTTTTCACATCTAAAAAGTATCTGTAATTCCATGGCAACCTGCTCTGCCAGAACTCTGGATTGACATCTCATCTGTCTGTCTGATGTACACCTTGTTGCAGTTTTGTTATTGCCTCAGAAGCAGTTTAAAACTCCTTTCATTCACACTGAAGCAAAGCAGTTGTAACTCAGTGAATGAAGAAATAACTCTTTGTGCAACAGCAGAATTAAGTCTTTTTTAAAACAACTATGACAGTAGTATCAGGCACATCATGTATACATCCTCTTAAAGACAGGGATGAAAATGTTAAGGAGAAAAGGAAAAAGCAGAAAAAGCATGTCAGTTAGGAAGGAGTTGGCCAAGAATATTATCAGCATGTTTCAGTAATTTTTGCTTTTTTAATTTCATTTTTCAGTTAGGCAAAATACTGCTTTGGTTTTACCGTTTTTTGAACTGATTGCATAATAAGGGTATTTCTTCTAAGAAGTTAATGGTTTCACAGAAACCTCCAAAAATATAGAGAATCACAGCTTACAGCTAGAGGTGGCAAGGCTTGCTGAAGTTGATATTATTTAAGATGATGCAATGTGATGATATCCTGACTGATTTGTTGTAGCTATTAGACTGTTCATATTTGTATTGTGTTCATTCTTCCTCTGTGTCTGTGGAATATTTTCCTCCTCCTTTACTTTAAATAAATTTCATTTGGTTACAGTTTTGTGTAGTTTTATTCCTGGGTATGGTCCTAACAATAGATATTAATTTTGCAATGAGGTTTTACATATGAGACACCCCTCCCATTACTGCTACATCAGCTCTTTAATATTTTTTAAATAAAAGCCCACCTTCTCCTGAGCACAGCTTGATGCCTCAACACTGTTCTTCTGAGGAGTTTTATCAACCATAGGTGGTGCTGTGCTGTAATTCTTTGATAATGTTTTTATAAGTAGCTAAAAGAGGCATAGAGGCCACCAAGAAAGAATTACTGGTTACAGTTTTCAGAAAAAAAGTAATAAAATAAAAATAAAAATGGATGGGATTAGTTCAAAACAAACTCAGTAGGTGTTCCAGTGTACTTCTGAATTCTCAGCTTCTTTTACTCTCTTTCTATATTTCTATTTCTATATTTTTAAACTTCTGTGTATTTCTTTTCCACCACCTCTGAATGTACTTTTTATTCTGGTACTTACTGAATAGCCTACTTGGTAGATATCTCACAGCTTGATACCTTAATTTACTTCGTTTATGTGTAGAAAAGCATCATCATAGAAGCTTCTGTTTGTATTTAACTTTATCAGTGTCTATCTTTTTGTTGATCTGTACTTATTATCCTTCACTCAGTATATGCTTCTGAAGTTCAATCCAAGACAGACTTGAAATCATGAAATGGAGTATTGAGCCAGAATCTGGTCTGAATTTCTCCAACTAGGAGGCCAGGGTGATCTACCAAACAAAAAGTGCAGACACTTACCTCAGCCCTTAGTACTTTTCTCTATGATGTTGAGCTAGAAATGTCCTGGGAAAGCCATTTCTGATAGCTTTTCTGTTTTAGTTTAGCTGAAAGGGTCTGGACGCATCCTGTCATAAGGTATCACTTTTAAAATTAGTGCAATTACTATGAATAAGGATTTTAAAAATAAAAATGTTCTTTTTTTTATCCCCTCCCCACCCCTGCACGTTCTCTTTAGATTTTATTTTTGTGCCAAGATTATTTCATTATTATGCCTTAAAACCAATGCTTCCTTTCCTATGTGTTTCAGGGAAAGAAAACCTTGCTCAATTCATATTGTTAAAATCAAATCAGTATCAAGGAGATATGTCAATTCATTAATGACACATCATTATCTCACAATCAGTGAGCTATACAGTCAGGATCAATTCAGCAATAATGCAAATAAACCACAACACCTGACCCTTGCAAAATACTAACCAACACCTATGCTTTTTGAGACATCCTCCCATAACTATTCCCCAAAAATTTTAATCACACCCACATGCACCTGTGCAGACAGTTATAGAATGCTAAAATTGTTTAGGCTGAACCAATTATCAAGTCAAACCATTGACCAAGCATTGCTGAGTCCACCACTTACTTAACCAGGTCCCTAGACACCACATCTACCTGTCTTTTGAACACCTTCACGGACGGTGACTCCACCAACTTCCCTGGGTTGAGTGCACACAATTTCTCCCAGGACATGGTAGTGAGAAGCACACATCTTTCTTCTCAGAGTTTTCCCCCATTTTAACAGCATTGTTGTTGGAGATGTGCTGGCTGTACCACTGTGGGTACCCCCACCAGTACCTGCAGTCCCTCAATGCCCACCTGTGTGCATCAAGAGGTGCAAACACTGGCTGTGGGTCTCTCCTTGCTGTCCCTGTACTGTGAGGTAGGCAAAAACCTGATGTCCTTATCTTTCACTTTTTTGGTTGGGTTGTAGGCAGCATTCTTGCAAACATCTGTGCACACCAGTTGACTCTTCCACCACCGTCTGTTGCAGCACAGGGCATGTCTGTCCTTAGGAATCCTGCTAGGTGCTCAGCTAGGCTGTTTTGTGGCAGTGAGCTCCACATGATCATTACTGATTATTTACTTTTCCATATTTTGTTAGGTATAATCAAAGAAAATATACAGCACTTTGTTGAAATTTCCCTGGAACTCCCTCCAGATATCACCCTGGGAGACCTCAGTGTACAGAGAATATCTTGTTTTAATAAAAAGGGAAAAAATCTTTAAAAAAACATTTATTTTAAAAAGAGAATATCTTAATTCCTTTTTTGCTTTGCTTCCTGCTTGGCTATGTATCTTCATTTATTTCCATCTTGTAAACACAAGAAAAGGTCCAAGCTTTTTTTTTTTTTTTTTTTTTTTTTTTTTTTTTTTTTTTTTTTTTTTTAATGGAAGAGCTTAATAAACACCAGCTGGACTCCAGAGAAGCTTTATTTTTATTTTAAAAAATATTCATTTTGGATATCCCTGAAAATGTCATGGGCTGCTGTAATAGTCATGTTCTTCCTGCTTAAAAGAAAATACACTGATCTGAAAAGCAAAATTCTGTGATTGGCACTCTAGTGAGTAGAGTCTTTATTGTACTTCTCTTGTCTTTTTTGTGGTTGTCATCATTATATACGAGTGTTTAGCAGCTAATTAGTGCGCAATGTTCTCTTCCAGATAAGATAATTTTTTTGGGGAACATAGTCACAAATTCCTTTCTATTTATTATGGAAGACTTTAATCAGCCAGGAAACTTCTTGATTCAGTCAGTCATGAAGTTCAATCCAGTGCTGATGTTTCCTGGAAGTGCAGTCAACCAGCTCATCTCCAATGAAAGGGGCATTTTTTCCTGCCTGCTGTATGACTTATGCTTAAATAGTTAGAAATTATTCCAGCAGTTGCTGAGGCACCTAGAATGGAAATCTCTAAGGTATTTGAAGCCTTATGTGTGCATTGCTTCGAAGAGCAGAGTTCACCGACAGCCAGGGGAGCAACAGATATGTTTATGGCTCATCTTGATACATGGGGGAGGTCAGTAACTAGCTGAGACTGTACATTATTTCCTTTCATTCAGCAATATATGCAATGAAAAACTGCAGTGCAGCATAGAGGTGAAAAATGCACATGTCACCATAACTGCAGTCTTCTGTGGAGAAATGAGGAAAAGATTCTTAGGTGCTGGAAGAGCAAGAAGACAGGATGAATAATATGATGCTTACAGGAAGGTATGTGTTGCAATGGTAACACAGTGTTGGTGCCATAGAAAAAGTCTTCAAAGACATCATCTGCAGATATGAACTTGAGGAGGAGCATGTGTAAAGTCTGATATACAAGAGGTCTATTTGGAATGTCTAGAAAATGAGAAACTTCTATTAAAGTGAGAGCAGGGTATGAATCCTATTTACATATACAGTGGACAGGAAAATATCAGGAAAAAAGAACTAGAACCACAAGTTAGATTGGTCATAAGCTGGACATAACTGTGGCTGGATTAGCAAGTATGAAAAAAAAAAAAAAGCTAGAAAAAAAATCTAGACCCAGAAGAGTAGAGGAGAAATGACCTCTGAACCAATTTCAAGATGTAGTTCATATTCTGAAAAGAGATTCTGTGAGAGTGTACGAAGAATTGGAGTGACCAAAGAGATTTCTCTCTGTTGTGCATCCCTAAACTTTTCTTCCAAATTTACACTGAATGGAAGCCAAACCTTTGATCTGCTGATCTTCTAATCTCTTGCTAGCAACTTTGTTTGAAGGAAGACAGCATGGAGGAGAGATTCATATTGGTCCCTCGTGTGTGACAGCCTTCAGAGAAGAGTAATTTCTTTCCTTGTATTCTTTGGGATCTGCTGAGATAATAAACATATGAATTATCACAGACTCACAGCTTAGGTGCTTTCTGTCTTTCTGCCCATTTTCTGCATTTCCAGGCACTGGATATCAAGCAAGACATATAAACATAAGCTGTGGAGTGGAGAAAAATATAAGGGAAGGACCTAGGGATCTGAAGTTCCACCTCTTATCCTAGTCTTTTACAATTTTGGGGCCCACCAAGATGTGCAGACAGTTAGAAACTCACAATCCCAAGTCTTCCGGTTTTTTTCACATACATTTTTGCAGCTCACTCTTGTCTGTTGAGCTGGGGGTTACTTTCCCCACTTTCAAATGCCTTTTTTAGCACTTAACTCAAGCTACTCTTCTTTTCCTCTCTGTCCTGATGTTAAGCTTTTGTTCTGAAATTTATACGTAATTGCCAACCAATTACCTTTACTTGTTATAAACCTTTTTCCCACCTACTTTCCTTCATCTCTTGTTATTATTCTTGACTGAGACTGAGATCATGTCTTTTTCATTGTATCTGAAGAGAATCTCACAAAGATAGAACACTAGATAAATAGTCATTGAGGATGAAAAGATGAAGTAAAATCATCCAAAATAATTCTACATTTTAGAGCAAATTAGGGTCATCTCAGCTTTCTCAGACACCTAGAAAAACTTATCCTCTATGGACCTTTGTGGAGAAAAAGAAGAAAAAGAGACATCAGGTTTACTTCTTTCGAACACAAATTTCCAGATTCTACTTTTTCCTATGATCACTGCCTCCCTTCCTTGGTCATGCCATGGCATATTTATCTGCATAGGTGGTTGTTTGTCTAATAGAAAATCATAGCAGATCTAGGAACCCTTTTTCCCCCACATTTATATGATAATATTTGCATATGTATTAAAAATGAAATCTATAAATCACACAAAACATGGAAAAATAATTTTTGATCTGTTTACACAGTCAGCCAGCATATTGCTAATAACATAATCACATTGAACAGCGTCTCTAAACCTCCAACAAATTCAGCTTATGGAAGAGAAAGTGTACTAAGAGATTGTTTTTCTCAGATTCATTCAATGTAGAACAAACAAATGCACATTGAATAGAATACTTTCTTTAGGGACTGAAGGATTCTTCCACCTATCTAGAAAATTTATTGTAGAGATCCAATTTATATAAAGATGGGAGTTCTGTGGGTTTTGGGGTTTTTTTAGCATCTTAGGTTTTCTGTGTTTCTCTGATATTTTATTATTGAAGAATAATTTTATTTAACTTTTGGGTTGGGTTTTTTTAACTTATGTGTACTTATACCAACATCAAATATTCAGCAAACAACTGTTTTCAATCATGAGCCATCACACTGACATTGATTATCTAGCAAACTCTATACTTTTCCTTATACTTCCATTAGGGACCATATAATGGTTTTTTTTCCCCTTGTATATACAGGACATTAGAAATTTCTGAAAAATACTCCCAGTTCCACAGCATTTAAAGTTTTAAAAACACTTATTAGGAAAAATATTTTAATCTTCTTCCAAGGTCTTCTTCCAAGCACCTCTAATACTAACATTGCTGCATCAGTTTACAGACACTATGGTAACAAGACCTAAACTTTTCAGTGATGATCTATTCTATAATAAGTTACCAGCAGAATCAGACATAGAATTTAAAGGAATCTTATTCTTACTGTCCTCATTTCATGTTCTATTCCTTGTAAAGAACTGTGTAGAACACAATTCTTGTGTTTATCAACAGCATATAATTAAACTATGCAAGTGTCTTGGCTGACATCTCAAAATATATGCACAAATAAATTTGATGGAATTATCACAGGTTTATTATTCCTAATTTTAGGGCAATTTTAAGGAAAAAAACATGCTATTAATTTTACTTCAAAAAGGGCTGCTCAGAGAAGCTGAAAATCACTTCTTTTTCCATTTTTTTTCTTTTTTTTTATTACAGATCAGAAAGAAATGCAGGGGGAGAAAAGGCATAGAGCATAAATATGGTTAAATTCACTTAATATTCTCTGACAGGAATCCTCTGCCATTTCTCAGCTCTTCTTTAAAGGACTTCTTTAAGTGCAAACCTGATCACTCTTACCCAATGTTCCAAGACCCCCATCTCTCCAGAGTCACACAGTTGCTGAACTGTCACAGGTGCACAACAAACCAAGTCAGCATTTCAGACCCTTGAAGCTCACTGGTCTCTCTATAGACCAGTGTTTATGAAATGTTAAATTTAATAACAGTGACCTATCATGTGCCATTATGGCATTTGATACCCCAGGAAAATGCAAATCCACGTGTCTCACGTAGCGGGGAGGAGTGTGAAAGACAGGGCTACTGAGAAATGTAACATAATTGAATACCCTTTAAAAGACAAAATTCCTTATAACATTACTTAGGGAGTAATTTTGATTCAAATAATGTCAGTAACATTATTTAAAATCCTTTTAGATAAGAACACCCACCCCCGCAGTCATCTCTTCATCAACTGACACCTGTCAAGAAGAAACTGTGGGGGGAAGGACTCCTCTTTAAAAGGAATTTGAATAATGTTAATACATTGCTCAAAAATATTTGGCAGACACTTTTCTTCTTTGCAGCTCCCTTTTTGACCTACATGTGCTTATGCAATACCGTTGAAGGGGAACAAGGAAAATATCTTTTACTTCAGTTGGACTTAAAAATTTCTTTTTATTTTGAAAGAGAACTAGTGGTAAAGTAATGTTAAATTGTTTAAGTTTTCCTGAAAAAATAAAGCTATGTGAATGATACAATATGTTATAGATTGCAAAAACACTGCATTTAGAATCACAGAATGATAGAATTGATTAGATTGGGAAAGATTTTTAAGATCATTGAGGACGAGAATTAATCCAGTACTGCCAAGTCCACACTAAACCATGATCCATGCCACACATTCATGTCTTTTTAATCTTTGGGTATATTTGGGGGTTTCAGCTCAATGGGAACATACAGGCAGATGTTACATGACCTTCTAGACACTGTCCTGACATGCTACCTGGATTGCAGAAGTTACAATACAAGACCTCTGTTGGTCTCCGCGTGTTTGGCAACAGCCACGCCACATTCAGCTCCTGGTTTTGTCCACAATAGAAGCTGCCAACAGAGCAGAAATGTGCCAGGTGTATGGGTATGTGATGTAGAAAAGAAGGGTTTACATTTGTACTTCTTTCCTTTCTCATTGCCCTCTTTTATGAAAATGAATGTATGAGTAGCCATTTCTTATTCCATCAATCTCTGACAGTACACTGAAGTATCAAAATTGTAATGACTCATGCAGTCTGGGAAAGATAAAGTGAACATATACTACTTTGACTTTATCACTGCTCTGTAATTCAATTGCCTATGTTTTTTTTCATTCTTTTTGGTTTTGACCTTTCTGATCTCATAGAAATATAAGCTTACATTGTCCAAGTGCAGGTATACGTTGTTTCAGTCAGAACAGATAAAGAAGCTGCTATTCAGTACTTCTGAGTGACCAGAATGGTTTCGTTTTATGTTCCAGTCATTACAATCCCTGGTGGTGAATTAAGACTTCTGGGTTTGTGTCTGTATAAGCATTTAGAATAAGGTAGTCTCTGCCCCTTCGTAGAGAAAATGGACAATATTAAAGGGAAATGTTTCATAAACATTTAGATTTTGGATCTCGACACAGAGGAATTTCATCATATAAAGAAGCAGCCACCACACAAGACCTGCATAAGATTATCTCCTCAACAATTTTACTTTAGGTTTCCCACAAAATCAAAGGAGAAAACAGGGCATATCTAGAAGGAGGCTGATATTAAGGTATTCCTGTATTCCTTAGGTTGTTCAGGTGAGAAACCCTGTTTCTCTACAGCAGGTGGAAAAAAGATCTAAAGAAATCACTGTAGATACAAGTATCTTCTCTATAGGCATTTAAAGTTAGGTAAAATACACTTCTCTCGTTGGACATCAGCAACTTCCTGGTAGCTTTCCAAGGATATGTACTGACACCATGGCAAAGGTGCATAATTCAAGAACAATTATGCTGCCAATGAATCCATGACATTGTATTCCAAAGCAGACGTAGATATGCATATGAACAGGTAGCTCAGAACACTGCTAATCTTTCCATGGTGTTCAATTATGAAAGAGGCATGGAAGTTTAAACCAAGAACAGATAGCACAGTAAGAAAATTGTAAGTGCTTTCTATCACATCTCTTAAAGACATAAAATTGATATTGTCATCATTAATACAAGCAAAACCCAAGGAAAAAGACTAGAAACCACTGAAGTAGGACAACCTTTTTACAGTGAAATCAATTAAATACATGCTGCTCTCTTAAAATGCACCACTTCATTTTAAGGAGCTTAAGGTATGAATAACAAGGCCATAAAATGTTAATAACTATAATAACTGTAGCTTCTACGATATTTTTTAACTGTGCGGAACTGTAATGTGACAAGTAACAATAAAAAGAACTTGTAGACATTACTTGGGTTAGGAAAGGTTGAAAGATTTTACTGGTTGAAAGATTTTACTCTGCTCTTTCACCTCCTTGACCTTGAATGCATAATGGTCCAGAAAAGTGAAGTGACCAGGTAGTTTTTTTCAAGCCACGCCTTAGGAATAGCCATCATATTTATTTTGTAACTGCTGTTTATATTACTGTAATGCCTAGAGGCCTCGTCATGAGCTGTTGTACTAAGTACTGGAAAATACAGATTAAAATGACAGTCCCTGTCTCTCAGAGCTTGTATGTAAACTGTAAGGCAAGAGAAAAGTCTCATCCAAAGGGACAGGACAACAGAAGGAAACACTGTCTTTCTTGTTCAGCCTGATAAGCAATGGCCAATCTTTTGAGGTTTTTTTTTCCTTTTCCAGTGGGCTCAGTAGTAAAAGATTTGCAAGAAAGTAGAGCTTTATGGAAGATTTTGGAAGACTCCTGTCAGACAAAGAGGCTGTCTGGTAGGGATTCCAAAAATGTTTACATGTCTGGAAGCAGTCTGAAGGAGAGAAGACACAGAGCTGATCCAGAATGAGAAAGGTCTTTTGGAGGACATATGGAAAGAACAGAGCCAAGGGAATTTGGACCTATCAAAATCAATGAGGGGTAAAAAAATTTTCAGATATGTTGCAAATGGATAGCCAGCCAAGGAGAACAGGATGTGATGTTCAAGCCAGTTTCTGAAATCTTGAAAAAGGTTCAACATTTCCTCTCTGTTCTGCTTCTTGTGAGCACACATCTAATAGGAAGTAGAGGCATCTTCGGAATTATTCATCATTGCTTCAGTCAAAGTCACAGAAAATACAAGAGGCTCATTCTGCCTTTGAGAACCTGTCCAACATAAGAGAGAAGCACCTGAGAAGTTCAGTCTGGATGGGTAGTTTCACCCAAATTTATGTGCAAGCTTTAAGGGGTTGTTGAAATTGATAGCCCAATTAAGGTGAGGAGCTGGACCTCCATGTCCTCAGGTCCAACTAGGAGCATGTCTGGGCATGTGCCCCCAGTCAGCACACGCCTGGTCATGTGAAACAGCACATTCTGGCAAATTCAATCTTTACATTAACACAAACAGCACCAATGGCTTCATTCTGTTCTCTGGCAGGTGGAAAGCCCATTAGCTGGAAAAAAAAAATGTTTATGTGTAGATATATTCAATGTGGATCCATTCAGGAAGGGGGTCAGTTGTCCAGTAGCTGACACAAGATCACCAGTTTCCCACTTGCCCCATCTAGACACCCACCCACACACTGTTAACTTGCTCATCTCCCAAACACTACAGTCTCTTCAGCATTTGGCCTGTACTCCCAATCCCTCCAGTAGCCATGTCATAGAATTGTAGAATCATGGAATCATAGAATGACTGGGGTTGGAAGAAAACTACATGTAGATCCAACTCCCATGCCAAGGTATCCCTTGGTAAAGGGACACTTTCCACTTGACCAAGCTGCTCAAAGGCCCATCCAACCCAGCCTTGAACACTTGCAGGGATGGGGCACCCACAGTTTCTATGGACAAACCCATCACACTCAGCTGTACACCCTCAGTTACACATACACCCCATCACCCTACTCACCAGTTAGCTTGACTTGATATTCACTGGTGTTGGCACACTGCCATGTGCACTTGCACTTGCTCCAGTTGCTGGTACCAAAACCACAAAATTCCAAAACGAGCAGATGTTTCTGATGATGCTATACCTTGTTCTGCTCAGGGCTGCTGCAAAGCAGCACTTACAGAAACCTTTGCGGGGGCAATCCTAGAAAAGCAATCCATTGATACATTCATTCCTCTTGGCAATGAGAAAACTAAATTACCTATTATGACAAAATTGCACTTTTTGCCTAAGAAACTATGACACAGGAGAAGGAAGCTGGTGTTTGCTGCTTATCCTCAGAAGCACCTAAGTCTGCCTCTCCTACCAGCAAAAAGAAAAAGTCAGCACAGAAGGATCTGTGCACAGTGCAATCATCTTCCATTCAGGGAGCACAAGATGAGGAGTCAAAATACTGCTTGCACCACCACCTTTTTGAAACAAGTTATTGTCACAGTCTGAGAGGCACAACTTTCCAGAGGAAGAGGGCAACAGTGCTCTGCCTTCCTTTGAGACATGTCTCTTCTGGGAAACAAAGGGAAATGAAAATTATAATTATTGCCCTTTCTCAGGTGCAACAGCAAGCAGTGCTGTTTCCCCTGTCACTTCCTGTTGGGCAAAGAAGTGGTCATCGGAAAAAGGATAGATCAGCAGAGACTGGGGTTTTCCATGACTTACAGAATCATGGAATCATAAAATGGTTTTTGTTGGAAGGGACCCTTAAGATTATCACAGGCATTAAGTTTATTTATCACAGGATTAAGTCCCACAGGCAGGGACACCTTCCACTAGATGGGGTTGCTGAGCCTGGCCTTAAACACTTCCAGAGATGGGGCCACCCCAGCTTCTTCAGGCAACTTGTGCCAGAACCTCACCATCCTCACCCTAAACTTAGTGTAGGACAGACCCTGTGCCAGTTCCTCTAAATGATCTTTAGAATTATGAGATCATTAAGGTTAGAAAACTCCTCCAAGATCGAGCCCAACCTTTGTCTGAGCACCACCATGTCAACTAAATCACAGCACCAAGTGCTGCATCCTGTTGTTCCTTGAACACTTACACCTTACAGGGTTTGCATCTTGAAGCTTGGGCAGAGGCGGCCCGTGGCCGTGCTGCCTCACCATAGGGCTTAGCCAGTGTCTACTGAAATGTGGCAAGCACTGGGACAGTATTTTTATGCAGAGTGCAGGCAGATAAAATTTATGTCTTCACTGGCTTTGTCCATGTATCTTTTTAAGATTTTTAATCTGTCACAAATGACTGCATGTTAAATATCTAGGCAGATAGATTAGTTACATGCCAACCCAAGGAGAAGTAATCACCTCTTTGTGTAAGAATTTTTTTGCATGGGAGATTGCAGGAAATTAATTCCAAATTAATTTTTAGTGGTTTAACGAAGCAATATAAATACATATTATTAGGAAATCAATGTGTATATGAATTAGCTTACTTAAATCACTTTACATTTATATAGTTATGTAATTTGGATAAGTTTTCATGATTTTTGCTGTACACGAGGCCCAAGCATTTTAGAAGTGACAGACCTCTGTGTACCCATCAAAAACCATGCTCCAAAATATTAAGAATAGATGCAGTCAGAGATGTTTCCATTGAAAATTCCAGTCTGTATGTAAAGAGAATGTGCTGGTTTTGCATTTATTCCTGAAAGTTGTCCTGAAAAATTCCAGTTCTCAACGAAAAAAATTCTAGTTTGAGGCTGTAACCCTTTAAAATAAAGTGTATTAAAAATAATAATA
>VYXD01002841.1:1206329-1253708 GCA_013397195.1 Hylia prasina
TAATATATATATAGCAAGACACTTTCAATTAAAAAGAAAGTATGGGCATCTTAAGCTTTTTAAAGTCACATAATTCATAAATCAGAATAAAAATTCTTTAGAAGACAAATCTCAACCTTTTTACAGTCATTCTATCATCTCTAGCATTCCTGGAACCACTTAAGTCAATGGCTCTGACAATATAGAGGAGATTTCAGCACAAATTCTAAGATCTGTACCTAGATACATGGCGGTATTCAAACAGCGTTGCCTCCAGGCTTCTGCTTTTTCCTTTGTTTCTGACGTGTTTGCTGCAGAATGAAATTAAAAGGACATCTCCTTCCACTTTGCTGAAATACCCGTCAGGCAAAGGAAAGCTCCAAGGATGCACATCCACATCTTCCCACTTTGAATCCAGAACTTTACTCCTAAGAAAGTGAAGTTTCAGAAAATATGGCAAATTCTTTACTAAATGTCAACTGAGAACAGTAGGAGGGACAGTTCTCACATCTGCAAACACCAGAAGAAATAAAGTAGAGTGTGAAACATGAGCATGCAAATGTGACAATAAATGATGATGAAAAGGAAATAATGGAAGACTTGGTCCTCCTTATCACCAGACAAATCTAGCTGTTATTATGGTAACCTCAGGTCAGTTGGGACACTCAAGACCCCATAGTGTATTAAGGAGCAGGGCCAGCAAATTAAGGTATTGTAGAGAGAGACATTCACATTTGATGCAGACGCTCAGAGTGCAGGTGTATGCACCTGCCTGGTGACACTGGGCTCATTTCACAGAACTTGGACACTCCAAGGGCACACTTGAACTCATCACACACATCTAAAAAAGGTCAGATGAACCACAGCAAAGAAATACCTCTCTCCAGTGAGAAAAAAAGAGCTTCTGTGGCCTGATAAAGTGGCAGACACATCACAGACAAATACAGATGACAGCAGTCTCAGCCTTTCATCTTCAAACATCCAAAACTAATTGTTTAACTCTAACTGAAGTACAATTTTATATATATATTTTTACAGTGCTTTCTATCTTCCTGTGGAAGTGAACACCCTGCAATTGTGGTGTGTAAAACATCTCATTAACCTCCAAGGGTAGTGATTTCTTATTCAGTAGTAATTAAGTGAGTTTATACTGTGGAAAAGTTACAGATGGACATTTAGCAATTCTGCAATGGGAACAAAAATTTGAACAAGGAAATGTCTCCAATTTCTGATCAGGATGGATTTAGGACAGGTATAAGTCTCATGTTTCAGGGTCACCTATTCAAACTTTGCTTAGCATAGGCGAGCTGTTACTAAGTACAGAATAAAATGAAATCATTTGAAATCATTATTATTTAGTTCTTAATGGCTCTGTATCAAAACTACCTCCATGCTTATGATGACATTTCTTGCTGACCCACAAATGCCAGTGTTGTGCCCATAAATTAAAATATGATGCAATAGTTTGTGGTTGTACCTTGCACTATTGGCTACATAGCCTATGTGAGACTTAAGACAGACTTAAGTCTCTAAAAATAATATGTGTTAAATCTGTAGACTATTCTTACAAAGGATCATATTTTGCACCTGAAAAGTGGAAAAATACGATGTCTGACATAACAAGCATGTCATATGTCATAAGGGCATGTAATAACCAGACAAGGGGAAATGGCCTCAAACTGAAAGAGGGTAGGTTTAGATTAGATATTAGGAAGAAATTCTTCACTGTGAGGGTGGTGAGACACAGGAGCAGCTTGTCCAGAGAAGATGTAGCTGTCACATTCCTGGAAGTATGCAAGGCCATGTTGGATAGGACTCTGAGGAACCAGATCTAGTGGAAGGTGTCCATGTCCATGGCAAGGTGGTTAGAACTAGATGATTCTTAAGGTCACTTCCAACCCAAACCACTCTGTAATTCTATAAACGGAATTTCTGTAGATATAGAGGTCAGCTGTACCTATGCTGCAATTCTGCTATAATATTGATTATTTGGCCATTCTGTGTATTAAAAAAAAATGAAAAGTTGCTCTATGTTGGCCCATTGCCAAAATATAATTAATCAAGTTGCAAAATGAGGATGAGTTTTCTGTAAGAAACTTTTAATTTTACTTGGATTTATATAGTCACAGAGGACAATTTTATAAAATCCTCTTTAATAACAATAGCAAACTCTTTAATGCAACTACCAGCACTCTATCAATGAATGGCTTATTGTTGTGCCTCTTGTCCTCAGATGGTGTGGGTGTTTTAATATTTACCAGGCAAACTGCATAGGTAACACAATTTCAGAAAAGTTCTAATCAGCCATTTAATCAATTTTCATAGATTTGGGTTTTAATATCAGTGAAGCACTGCTGTCTCCCTACTTTATTCTTCTCTATTATGTTTCTGAAAAAAATATTTGTTTGGTGGGATATTTTTTCTGGAATTACTGGGATGTATTCCTGGGGCACATTGAAAGGATGGAGACAAGAGGGAGTGACCAAAATGAATCCATTTTATTGAAAGAAAAGCAGGAACTTTGTCTGAAATACACAAAATCAAGAACAAATGAAGTGCTCCAGCACTCTTCCTTTCAAAGAGTCTTCACTCTGAGAAAAAGAAATGCGTCATTTAGCCTCCAAAATCCAATCTTATTTTTTTGAGTAAACTTTGGTGAAACTAAATATTGAATTCACAGAACTTCACTGTTGGTATTGCCTGCAGCATTTTGTTTGGTAATATTGTCACTCTTGATGCCATTCAGAGCCAAACTTAATCCTTAAATATACTGACTCACCTACAGGCAGAGAGTCCCCTTGAATGAAGAATTTATTTCAGCATTTACTTTCCATATGTCATTATTGACAATAAAAGGAAAAATAAATCTTATCCCTTCTCAGTATCAAATACATCCCAAAAAACTGTGTTACTTCTTGTGCTAAAGAGTTTTGCAGCTGACCAAAACTGAAGCAGCATTTGAGGCATGTCTGATAAATCATTCTGCATCTTTCTCACCCATGTCCCACAGGATGGGCTTCTGTTTCTTAAACTAAGTTGTCTAGTATTATAGAAGATTGCCTGGGATGTCCCATTTGGGTTTGAGTTGCTGTTCCAAGAGTTGCTCAGTCATATCTACCCACTTCATGGGAATGTTTTGGATAACCTGGCATGTCTAAAGCACCACTTCAGTATTTACACAATTGAATTTTTTCCCCTCTTTCCAGTCCAGCACTGTAACAGCATCCTTATCAACAAGAAAATTTATGAACTGAAAGATGACAAGCATAAATTCACACAGGGTGGGGAGAAGAAACTCTAAGACTTGACAACCTCAACATTTATATACAAGCCATGAAGCCTGGGCAGCTACAGCCCCTCTGTCTACCTCCAAGCTGTTTCAGAGCCTGGAGCACACCCCATGAATATGAAAAGAAATTATGTCTTTATAATTATTCTTGTACAGTTTCTCCATGTGACATCAAATTGTCTGTTGTTGTTGGTATATTTTCTTTTGAGGAAAGGCTTGAAATTAATAAAGAGAAAATATGATAAGGATTTTTTACTACCATACAAGCAACTTGCAGTCCTACTTTACTTATCCTATAAAATTCACACTTACTTTTGCTCTTGTCTTATGGCTAATTGTTCATATACAAAGATTCTGAGACTTTTCATGTACTTATTTATATGCTGTGTCCACAGAAATGTATGTTTCAGAGCATCTTCAGTGATTCCTTTAAGAGGAAGGCTCAAATGAAGGAATTCTGTCCTTATGAGTATTACAGCATTTGCAATATTGCAAAAGTATTATCACTTGCTTTGGACATCAGATAGAGATGAGGAAGATAAAGTTTTTCTTCTCCCCCCAAATATGGTGGGCTGTACTTGGGTCATATTTGTCCCAAACAACATATGGATGACCATAAGAAGTGCATTAGGTGACATTTTGTGGCCTGTGATGGATTCAAAATCTACCCTAATGACAACAAATTTAGCAATTTCTTCTGGCAGGGTCACATTCAAAGCAGTGAATGATTTAAATATTCCCATGTGTATATATATGCTTGGGTTTTTTTCAATAGGAAACAGTGAAAATCCTTTATAATTATCTAAATCTATTCAAATTTGGACAAACAACAAAACTGTCTCTCACAATCCAATTCTGATAAGCTTTGCTTCTGTGGTAGGAGATTTCTTGGTGTAGGAGGGTCAGTACTCCCAAATACCTTAGTCCAGAAAATTAAAATTTCAAAATTTTCCTTTTGTTCCAGTACATGAGACAATATAGGATACATTAAGAAAAATTCCTAATTCTTATTTGATTTTATGTGCATATAGTTTTATAAATTATTTTCACTTAATACTTCCAAAACACTTTCATTTTTAATGAATGCCTTCTAAAATAAAGCACCGACGTTCATATATACAGCTTCTTCTCTAACAATCACTGGCCTATTCTAAGTATGGAGGTAGAGTATACAACTGGAGAGCTCCTTCCTGCTTTACAAACTAAGAAATTAAAATACATAGGGATGGTCACACCTCTGGGCATGTTCTGCAACAAAAAATTTTCAAAATGCTTTAACACACAGAAAAAAACCATGAAAATTACCAAGAAAATAAAATACAGAGGCCAAAACTCTTTCTATTCAACTGTAATCAACTTGGTAGACCAAATACAGGAAAAGAAAATGCTGTATTCGTATTATTTAACCATGGAGAGTAGGGCAGGATTTGGTTACGTGCATATAGGCCTTGGGTGATATGTCAGCTGTGCAGCACATCTCACCTGGACTCCAGCCCCTCCTCTATGGGGGTGAGGGTTCCTCGTGTCTTGTCTTTCATGTGGATAGCATCCATATGGTGGATGGGAGGCATCCTTTGCCTACAACCCTGCTGGGAATTCCCTGCAGCCCAAGAAGAGGTGCAGAGGATCCTGGGATCAGTGTTCAATGTCTGTCAGTCCTTTCACTGAATGTGGTAGAGAAGCAGATGAGGACACTGCATTCCAGACTGGTGCAAAGTTATTTCTTTCAGAAGAGCAACAGAGCTGAACGGGGCAAACCAGGAGAGAAATGGGCTTCTGCAAGCACTGGGGGCCACTGGGGCAAACATAGAAGCAGGGGCAGAATGATGAAAAAGACAAGAAGGCTCTTAACCCAGGGCTTGTAACGGGAAGGTGGAAGAAAGGGGCCTCCCTATGAAACAGATCAACAGAGAGGGGTTTTGTTTCAAATTCTTTTACATTTTACTAAACAAGTTCTGTGGCTTCTTTGTTTTACAAAGTTTGAATATCACCTTGATATTCTTATAAAAGTTAGATCTAGATTTCTCGAGCTCCTTTGGTGTTTTTGGGGCCCTCTGTTTAGGAAGGAGGTGTTGACAGTCTCAGCTTTAAGTCCTGGCTGACTCTGGGACTCATCAAAGACACTTTCCAGACCCAAAGAGAAAATTACCCCCTGAAGCACAAGGCCATAAAGCCCCTATAAATATCCCCATTTGTCACACACCTTTTCTTCTCTCTGCCTCTCCTTCCTTTGCTTGTCATCTCTTGATCTCCTTTACCTTCCCAGGGCTGTTTCTTCTGTACCCCAAGAAGTCAGGTTTTCCAAGGAATTAAGATATAAACAATAAAGTTCTTATCATATTTATTCTATAGACTACCTCATAGTCTTACACTGCTTTGAGATAAGATGAATGATTACATAAAGAGAGGGGTTGTTTCAAGTGAGTCTCTCGGGAGCCACGGATATCCCTGAACCAATCTGGGGTGGTTGCTATAGAGAGTCATTAACCCGTCATTACAGAATAAATAACATGAGAGTCAGGACAAGGTCATACCAATCCTGTCTCCTTTTGTAAACTATTTTTAAAGTGTCTGGTCAATGTCACGTCTCACCTGCTCACCTACACTGCCGTTTGCATTTCTGCTCTATCTGCTCATCCTGCAGTGCAGTAAATCTGCAGAGCAGTGCCATCCCCATCATGCAGCTGTAGCATTGCTCTGTACTCTCAGTGCCTGCCCAGACAGCTATTCTGTGTAAGAAAAGTCTTCATTTTTTCTAATGAAGGAGTTTAAATTTAAAGAAGAATAATGTTATCATTATTATTTAAATTCTTTATTACGTCATTTTTAATACAAACAAATGGGCACTGGCTACTGAGCTAAGACAATTTCAAGAGGATATTTAGCCACAGAAAATACACATTTGCAATAAATGGTAACTTTTCTTCCATTCTTGACCATTACAATTTCTGTTCAGATTTTCCAAGCTATTGTCCTGTTTGTGTTACAGCATTTTATAGTTAATATCACTGTCAAAGTTACAAAGTGCTTACATTTAAAATTATCTGTCCTGGCAGATGCACCTGAAACAGATGCAAACTGTTCCTCAAAAGGACTAAATATCTTGGTCTTTTCTCTTTATTTACACAGGGGAAATGGCTTTCACCAGCCTTTTCTGGCAAAAAGCTTATTTTATCCTTTTCTTTCAAAGGTCATATTTGTATGAAACTAAAGCAGTCCCTTAGGACAAGGAGGAACAGGAGTTTCTGCCCGTCTAACCTTGGTCATTGGACAGAAATATCAGTCCATGAAGCCGGTTTAGTTTGGAAACTTGATCTCTTTTAACAACAGAAAGCTGTATTTAATTACAACTGGACCAAGTTTAGCAGTTGGGCTGGGGAGTAAAATTTCATTGCTATTTATAAAATACCCAAAACATGATGTGCAGTGTATTGTTCTTCTGCCTAATGAGAAATAATCTGCACTCCATGGAAGTTTCCTTCCTTGTTGCCCAGCAGATAATGGCAGATAAACAGGTGGTACAGGGAATGGGTTTTTTGAGGTTAGAGAGAGATTTGAGAGTGGGGAATGATAATTTGCAAGGTACTTAGGTTATTCACAAGATTCAAAGTTTAAGAGAATTGATAATGGTTGGACGTCTTGGAGGTTTTTTCCAACCTATATGGTGCTATGATTCTATTCTATGAATAACCACAGTCAAAAACCTGAAGAAGAAAACCTTTAAAAATTCCAAAGACTGATGTTACTGCAATTCTAGTTTCTTTGTCTCCCAACTGAAATTCTATTTCAGAAATTAATAATTTAAAAATAGTGATGGCATTTGGAATGGAGGAAAAATGCTAAAATGGACAGTACAACTTTCAGTTAAATCAAAAGTTTCCTATTGGCCTGAATGCTGTTTTCAAAGGAAATACACATTACTTGGTAAGCAAGTGTGCATTTTTGTTTGGCCCAAAAAGAATATATAGTGAGTTTATATATATGCATATAATTTCAATGTATTTATAATATTTATTCCTTTATTTATTCACTTATTTATTTATATGTGGGTATCAATATTAATAGTCTCTCATCTCTAGGCTGCAAGTTAATGCAAATATCATGAGCGCATGAGATGGGAGGAGGGAGTTTGGAATCCAGTTAAGTGTGTCCGCTTTGGGAAGGCACAAACTTCTGTCAGAACAATGCCTGCTTCTAACCTCTGGATGTACAGATATTTACAGAGCCAACTTGTTGAATCCATCAAACAATGCTTCCATTTATCCCTTTGATGGGGAATTGTCACTGAAATAGAGACTTTGACTAAATAGTTATGTACAGCTGGTAACTAATGTGTGGTTGTCTGTAGCAGCCTGAACAAGGTTTAATGGAGCTTTATTGCTTTTCATAGAGTTCCATTGTTTTCAGCTCTATTGTCCTATAAGATCTACTAGGATTATTTTAAATACTTTTGACACTTTTTTGTTAAAAGAAAAACACATCTGCTAGTTCTTGAGTATTTCTCCTTTCCTGGACTGCTGGATATAAGGCTGGTATTTTTCCATTTTGGGGTCCATCCATGAGCAGGGCTGAATGTCTAATCCCATGCACACACTGTGTGTGAACAGACCAGCACAAACAGGGAACCCTACCTTTAACAATGCCTGCAGAAACAGAAGCAGTGTCACATGGACTTTAGTAGTATTGATGGCCCTGTCCTGTGCTTTCCTCTCCAGCTGGTCAGTCTTCAAATTTATTCCCACTTTATATTCTACTGCTTTTCTATTTTAGGATGCTGGTTCTTTCATCGCTTTTGTCTCTTCTCAAATAAACAATCTGGACTCAATTGTTTCTCTCTAGTGACCCCAGTTTTGTCAAATCTGAACTCAAATATTGTATTTCTGCTATAGTAGCTCATGCAATCTCAGCCCTAACCAGCCTTACTGCTGCTGCTGTGTGTGCATTGCACATAGCCCTAGCAAGACTCTGCTCCCCAAAAACTCCTGAGAATTCTTGTCTATGTATTTGTGGGTTTTGGTTGTGCCTGATCAGACTCCTCCTTAAACACCCACAGAATCCATCCATCCCTGCAAGCTTTGGCCAGGGTCTCACAGGGTAATTTGTTGCATCCCATGGTTTCTTGTGTCACGACCAGTGGCTTTTTTCTTGTTCAACACAGAGCACAGCTTAATCAACTGGCTTACATACCTCAACAACTTCTTGTTCATAAGTTTTTATCACCCTAGATCCAAACCTACCAAAGATAATTGGGAACCTTTAATACTAAAACAGTGAGCAAATTTTTGCCACCATCTGGGGAAAAATAATTTTATCTGATCAGTAGAAGTAACCTTCCACATGAAGCAACTCTAGTAATTGGGAATCAGATACCAAGTCCATCTGCTTAATGTGTTGATTCTTTGGTTTGACCATCTGGAACTCAGGTAGAGGTGGATTAAAAGCATGATCTTTACAATAATATTGATTCCCTTTGGGCTGAATTCCCCAGGTAACTGTATCATTATTTTCCCATTGCCTGTGTTTTTGACTTTCAGACTAGAAATTTAAATTTAAAGCTGTTTAAGCTATATTTGTGTTTGTTACACTTGTGTTTAATTTCTAACCAGAAAACAGCAGGAAATGTTTCTTTCTGACATTTGTCAGCACTTAAAATCAATGCAAGACTACAACAAATGATATCAAGATATCAGGAGCTCTCCGTAAATCAGAGCTAATGGAATTAACATTTCATATTCTCTGCACTGATTCCTTTTTAGTTGACATTACTGTATCTGTAAGGGTTCTACATATTTAAGTCATTAATTCAGACATAAGGATACTACCTAATTAAGTGCAGAGAGTAGTCCCAGAGAGTCTTTAGAAAAATGTTTGCATTCAGAAGTCCCATTTTATAAACTGCTATTCATTAAAAAAGGTTAAATTAGCTCTCTTTTGAGTAAGGATAGTATTTCCAGCATCAAGATTTGGCTGAGGTCAGAATCTATTTCTGGTGTTCACAAGAAAAGTTGAAAAAGACAATGCACTGGGTGAATACTGATATATTGATTTAATTTTTTAATCTCTTGGCATTACGGACATTACACAGTCCTACACTTTCTAAGTGCAATCCCCTTTCCCCTTTTGACCTCCAAAATTGGTAAAGTATTTTTAATATATTAACAAGGAAGAGAAGAACCACATCATTAAAAGCCAAGTTATTTTTTCTCTGTTGTGAAATGTTATGCTCTGACATTTCTGACAATTTCCTCTTTAAAAAAAGTTGCAAATGCATTTCTTTGCTTGTATATGTATCAAGTTCCATGGATTTTTAATGATTGGAATCTTGCCATAAAAATAAAAGCCTATAAAACAATTAGGAAGTACACAAGCTAATAATAAATATTAGATTTTTTAATGGACTTTAATTAAATTATTCTTATCTGATTACATATGTTCAAAGTAACTTTTTAAGAGTCAGCTTTTTCCTGGATATGGCTATCCATGAAAAAAATAAAAAAAAGGCATCATCTTCTGCTTATTATTGAGGACTAAATACTGCAGAGGAAGAATTTTCTCTTCCTGAAGAAAAATATTAACATGCGCGAAAATGAAAAGCCTTAAAAAGCAATAAAAAGTCCTTTGCAGACTTTTGGTGAAACATAAGCTTAATCAAACAGTGACAAAGGTATGGTAGGTTCTGGAGTCCTGATATTTAGTACTAAAACATGGATATCTTGGTTACAGAGAAAGCATTATGATGAATCCAAGAAAATATAGATGGGAAGAGATCAAATTTGAGATTGAGAGCTGTACAGCTTGTCCAGACTGGGGTAAATCAATCTCAGTTAGCTTGTTTGCTAAGTCTAGACAAAGCCTCTGTGGCAGGCAGTAGGGGGTGAAAGAAGTGCTCAGCTGCATGACACCAAGTAGGAATGTCGGCTTTTGTACAGAATGCAGCAAGAAGGACTGGTTGAAAAACAGAAAATGCTGAAAAATTATCAACAAGTGGTTTGTGAGAAGTCCAAATATTAATTATTTCACCAGTGTAAATATTGGACATTTGCATTCATCTAAATTAGCCTGAATTCAACCAGGAAGAGAAGTGCTGTTTATGTCCTACTTTACATCATACACTGCAGCACCACCTTTACCAATAAATTATAGCAGATAGTGGAAAACTAGAGAATTCCACCTTAACTCTACAGACAATCTGAAATCTGACTTTCATTTCAGATTTCATCATTTTTCAAAAATGAAAAAATGTTTCAGAAATAAATTCAGCTCAGTTTTTACCAACTCAGACACGGCCTACACACAGATTTTGCCAGGGAGGCACAGCTGAGCAGATGTGTTTGAGTGTAGATCACTAGGCATGGGTGTTCACAAGCCTCGCATGCCTCAGCAGAACTCAGACACTCTCTGTTCCTTCCTGGTTTTGTTACTCTTACATGTCGTACTTTGGAGAGCATGATCCCTGTTGTCCAGGGCCCTTATGACTTCTACAGAGCTCAATGAACTCCCATTAATTTAAGCTTCTTTTTGTAGAAGGCAAGTGTGCGGTTTCACAATGAATCCTGGAAAAAGTTCACTTGTTAGTAAATAACTCTCCCTCCAACCTTCAAAAGCCTTTCTGAGCAGAAAGGAAATAATAATGACAACCATATAGTTGTCATTATAAGCATGTTTATATGCTTTGCTCTGGCTTGGTTTCTTTTGTCTCCTGTGTGTTCCTGGGTAGTAGGTGTGAGAATGGCCAGGATGGCCAATCATAACATTCACAAGCAGCAAAGTCTTCATTTGTGAACATACAAGCAGAATTTCTGAGTTTAGAGGCAACTTATCTAACTCATTGAACTCTTAAACACTCACCAAAAAAACCCCTTATCAAATGAATTAACCTTTCACTATACATGATGGAGTAATGAACTGTTAAGATTTATCAGTGCATCTTTACAGAGAATTGTATAACTCAGAATTTTACTATTCCCAGGGATACGTTTGCCCCAGATTTGGGCCACCAAAAACCTTGTGTTGTACCACACCATTGTTTCATACAACTTCCCTTCTCAGGAGGTATGATGACAGAGTTCTCCAGATCCTGCAAATCTACCCTGTCTCATTTAATTCAGTGGAATATGTGAACACTGCCTGAAAACCAACGCTTAAAACCCAAGTGTACACTTTTAAATGTATACCAAAGTTCCCTGCATATTAATTCAGTTCCCCAAGGCCTCCCTTCTAGACCAAGGTTCCTAAATGGAATTCATTATTTGCCAAATATTTCACTGATCTACACAGATGAACTGTTCTGGTTCACAATTTAAGATGAATTATTATGACCATGTTTTAACTTTTAATAGATTATGTGTGTACTACGAACCTTGCACACCTTCTCATTCTAATAGAGAAAAATAAGGAAATTGTTAAGCACGTAAATGAAGAAAATTTCTTTTAAAGCAGACCTTTTCCCCTTCCAATAAAATAACGTTGCATTTTTTAATAAAGGGAAGATTATCATTTTAATGTAACTCCTAAAGGAAACTGTTTTTTTAGAAGTAACAAAACAACCCAACTCTTCTTAATAATCCTAATAATCTTATTAATATTCTCAGATGAAAAAGGCTGCTAATTTTTACCACGATGTTCATTTTGTAATCAAAATTCTCACAGAGATGCTGCCATGTTTGTGAAATGTGGGCCTCATTGTATTAAGATAAAGGAAGTTCCTATTCATGCCACAGATTGCTTGTCTTTTGAGATATGTTTTGTAGTCCATTTAGTCCATTTCCATAGCATGAAAAGAATGCAGAATTGTAATTAAGTGCAGTAGCGTATACAATGCTATAATCATAATTGCTAGAATTATATTCACAATTTCCCTCACATGTTTTGCAGATGCATTCCCTTTTATCTACATGCCATGTAGTTCATATTCCCATTTTGTAGAAGTTGCCATCAATTTGTCGCCACATGTTTTTATGTGTCACCATGTTTTTTCCCCTCCTCCTTTGTGGAGAACAAGGGTCTGATTCACTAGAAATGTCCTGTGGATTTTGTTGTTTCTCCACTTCTCCAAGCCCCAAGGGAGACCATCCACTTTGCACCTGGTTTTTCATTTGCTCAGCCATGTACAGGATTGTCCACTTAAAAATACCTTTATCAATTGTGTGCTCAGTCCGCCAGCCTGGAAATTCAAAAAGTGCAAAGTACTTCTCTCTGGGAGCAAACTGTGAAATGCATTTGGGAACAGAGATTTTATTAATTCCTAGTGTCATTTGTAGACCTTATGTTGAAACCTCCCAGAGTGCTGTAAATGGCATCATTTGTACCAATTTATAAAGTAAAATAAAGGTCTCCATCCAGCTTTAATGTTAGTTAGAGTGCTAGGTGGGACTTTGTAATGCATAGTTCATAATACATCCAGATTTTTTTCTTCTGTTGCAAAAACCCATCTATGGCAAGTTCGAAATTATGACATACTCTGGAATATGGGCTTGGTTATTATTATTGGCTGCTCACCTTCTTGAAGGGAGAAAGATCAGACTTCAGGATCTGTGAAAAGATGGAGAGAAGAAGTTTAATAGGCCCTGTGAAGCATCAGGTGACATTGGACTTGATGATCTTGGAGGTCTTTTCCAACCTCAGTGATTCAATGTTTCTATGATTAATATCTCACTCTGGCTCTAGACCTGGACTGAAAGTCTGGCTCTGTCATTCCTCCAAAGAACTGGAAGTTTTCCCCCAAATGGTCAGGACCTTTGGTTAGGTCACAGGCAATGAGGAGAAGAGGCTACACAGACCTTTCTTCACTGGTTCTGTGTACTTCCTTCCTTCCATCTAGTACATAAAGCATTCTGTATATTCTCTGCAGTGTATTTTTTTCCTCCTTTTTATTTTTTTTAATATATTTGCAGAATCTCTCTGCCAAGAAATGTGACACTGCCTGGATAGCCACTTGTATCCAGAATAAAACCTTCAAATAAATCAGCGGTTACAATATTGAGATTTTTTTAATGCATCACATTTACTAAGTTCAGACTACTTTAAACATCTTGCACAAAAAATGAGACAAGTGTATCCAATGACTGACTTCTCCCCCAGTCCCTGCCTGGCTGATGATGTAATCCCATTTTAACATCTTCTTCCTATCAAAGTCCTCCAAAAAAAATAAATCAAAGGTTGCATGTGAATTTCTTAATGGACACATACCAGTCTTACTTTCGTTTCCCCAAGGTATCTTTTGTTCAATGTTAGTTGGAAATTTAAAACATTGCATGTTTTCTTGCTCTGTTTTTCATTTAAGCTCTTGACTGGCAGATATTTCCTTAGGTACACCTTTTGTTCTCTTGGGAATAATTTGTCAAATTCAGAGCAAAATAGGAGGGTTGTAGTGCTATTTTGTCCTTCAGGAATGCATTTATGTTCCATGTTTATATTCTTTATTTATAACTGTTAAATGCATAAAATATTAAGACTGAAATAGGATCCTTGAGGGACAGTGAGTTAAAAGAGCAGTTTGGGATAGAGAGATGGAAAGCATCCAAGAAGAGATATTTGATTTATTTTGTAACTATAACAGGTGAAACACAGCAACCATTTCACAAGGAGCCACACTGGGTTTATGTCGATGTCAGCAGAGTCCGTAACAGAAGATCAACAGAGCTGGTGTTCACCAGAGCTGTCTGCTTCAAACACATACCAGAAATGGAGCATGTGGTTGGGTTTCCTGGAAAAGATCTTGGTGGGATCCTGAGGTCTGAGAGGTTCTCCTCCTGGTCACTCTGAGTCCAGTTATGGACATGGCTCAGTGGTGCACACTTGAAGCCAGAAAGCTGACTGTCAAAAGCAGATTGACCAGCCGGACCAAGGGAGGTGATTCTGCACCTTGCCTCTGTTCTTGTGAGACCTCACCTGCAGCACTGCATCCAACTCTTGAGCCCTTAGCATAAGAAGGATGTGGGCCTGTGGAATCCTAGAGGAGGGCCACAATGATCATCAGAGATCTGAAGCTGTGGAGACAGGCTGAGAGAGTTAAGTTTGTTCAGCCTGGAGAAGAGAAAGCTCCAGAAAGACCTTGGAGCTGCTTCCAGCACCCAAAAGGGGTTACAAGAGGGCTGGGAAGGGACTTTTGTCAAGGGTAGGTAGTGATGGGGCAAGGGGTTTTAACCTGAAAGAGAGCAGGTTTAGATTAGGAATTAGGAAGGAATTCTTCATTGTGAGGCTGGTGAGTCACAGGAACAGGTTGCTCAGGGAAGCTGTAGTTGGCCTATCCCCAGAAATGTGCAAGGCCAGGCTGGATGGGGACCTGAAAAAGCTGGTCTATTGGAAGCTGTCCCTCCCCAAGGCAGGGGGATTGTAACAAGAGGTCTTTAGTGTCTAGAATGGCTCCAACCATTCTATGATTCTATATTTCTATGAACTGTGCCTTCAAATCTCAGTGTCTGTTAGGATTGCATGGTTCAAAGGACATCCTGTGTTGACTTATGAACTTTGAACCTATCAAAAGTAATTTGCTATCATGCAAGGAATATGGAATTGGATGCTCAAGGCAGGATAGTGATATTTCCTGTTTCCATATCAGCAGTGTCAGCTTTTCAGTCTTTAGTCTTAAACCCTCAAATCTGCCTTCTAACGCAGGAAAACATTTTCATGCACATTTTAAAAATAACAATACTTAAGGCAAGAAATGAAATCCGGTTCCTGCCTAGAGCCTCAAGGATATCGAATAAAAGCCAGGTTACAGTACTTGACTCCAAGTCATACACACAGGTCACCCCGCTCCTCCCACCTTAGCAGGGTATAAACCACTCAGGGTTTTTCCACTGCCAGTGACATGCTCATGCTCCTTTCTCTGCATTTCCTGCAATCGAAATTGTGATAAAACATCCATTATAGCACCTTGGAATTCACCCTATTTAAAATACATTTTCTTCTGTGTCTGTGTTTGCTCTAGAGATGAAATAGCAATTTACGTGTGACAATTTTCAGCATCACAATGCTGCTTCTTTAAAGATTGAAGGTAAACTTTTCTGAAATTACCTGGGTATTTTGTGCTGCCACTGCAAGCTTATGTCTAATTTGCCCTGTTATCCACAGAAAAAAGGTCTGTCTGGCAGAAAGCCTTGTTTCTCTACAGGGTTTTGGGTATTGATAGGTTTGGGTTTTTTTAATCACAGAATCTGAGTGTAGCCAATCATGAGACTACACTAAATAAAGAGGTACTTCTGCTGTATTCAGCACTCAGTCAAAACAAAGAGGAAAGAGGCTTCATTTTCTCTGTGAAAATTCACTAATATATTTTTATCCCACAGTACATGACTGTAAACAAAATAATTTCATACTATATATTTCGTTTATCAGTGCTGAGAAATTTCAAAGCTAAAACCTTAAAGCTTTGGTTCTGCTTCATTGATTCAACCTGTATTTTGACATTACATCAAGAAAAAAAAAAATCCTCTTTTAACTGGCAGCATGTGGAGAGGTTGTCTTAATGGAGACAGAGGTCTGACCTGGGCTTCAGAGGATCTGTACTCATTTTCCCTTTAACCTACAGGCTTGATGTGATTTCATCTAACAAATACACTAAAAGATAGCACAAATGTAGAAATATAGAGAGCTCACAGACTCTACAGAATTTGTAAGTGATGGTTCCCAATAGACTGACAAAACAGATTTTTTAAATAAAAAAAAATACCCCCTCAAGGGTGTTTAAGACTTACAGCCAGACTCAGTCTCCAATAGAGAGCTTCTCATTTCATTTTCACTCTCAGACTTCATCTGGGATTAGAAAAAAAATTGCCTTGTATTACTTGAAGCTAGGATTCTCATAACTCTCAGGAATTTCGCTATCTGCTGGATTTTTGCAGTCTTTGGAGGTTTGGATATGATCCACAGGAGAGGCTCAGTTCTTGGAAACTTATCTGAAAATCATTGATTATTTGGAAACACAGTGAGCAAGACCTTCATGAGATGTCTCATAATTCCTACTGGCTTTGGGCACCCTTTCACTCTGTGACACCAGTCTGCAAGTGCATGCCAAGAAACAATCAAAACACATTCTTGAAAGTTACATGTAACTTAAAACACATAATTTAAAAGTTGCTTTGAAGTGCCAAAGCCTTTTTGGGTGTCTCATTGTTCCCTGGGCTCATCTAATGCAGCTCATCCTCCAAAGAATGGAGGGCAAATATGATCAGGATGATTCAGTGATGTGTTGGGGAAACTTAAGCAGGTTCAGAGTTAGATGGGGAGAAAAAAAGTGCTGGAAAGAGTAATTATATAGGAATCATGCTGAGGCTGAAGGGTGGCTACCCTCAAAGTCATCACCTTTTTGATGTTGTCATACTGCTTTCCATTCTAAAGCCAGCCTGAGGGATTTTTCATTGTGCCTATAACACAGAACAAAAGCACCCTGAATTTCCACCTCCCTTGAGGTAAACCAGGTAGTCCTTTAAGGGCATGTGTGTCTTTTCCTAGCCTGGTATGATCCAGGCTCGCAACAATTGAAATTTTTTTTCCTCTCTCTCTACTCAGAGTCAAGCTGTGGAAGGAAGAGATATTTGAGTTAAAACCAGCTTAGAAATAGGACAACCTAGGGAATTAAAGTATGAAGAGCTGTGGCCCTGGAAATGGAAGACTGAAAATATAGATTGAGAGAGGTTAAAGGGAAGCAACTGGGCCAGGTATTGTGTGTGCATCACAAGGTGTGGGATTCAGGAGGAAGGTAGAATATCACTGTAGGTCCAAGGCCGATGAAGAAACTGAGGCCAGATAACAAGCAGGAGGGAATAAAATGGACTAGTAGAACAAAATAGCTCAGGAGGGATTAGGACTGAGGAGAAGTATGTGAAAGCAAATCTGGAGCTGTTGAAGGGAAACAAGAGGATTCAAAAGGACACACTGAAACTCAGTAACAAAGGAGGAAATTGAAATGCTGAGGAGGAAAGAAAGAGCCACTCTGGACTAGATGTCTAGGACTAGCACTAGGAAAGACTGGAACAAGATCTTTCATTAGCGGAGTCATAACAGATTAGGAAAAATAAACAGCAGTTAAGAAAGACTAATATTTTTGTTCATCTAGAGAACCCATTCATACTACTAGTGATGTCTGAGTGGGAAATGAGGCTTTGCTTGGTACTATCAGTCACACTGATAGTCTGCACACCTATCAGCAGCTGGTTAACTGGTATGTTGCTCCTTATAACAGCCTGAAGAGATTTTACCAGTGGAAACTCTGCAATGCACATTTGCAACATAAAGGTTTATGGGTCTTGCAAAAAGTGCACCAGCCATGCCTTAAGAGACACATCTCTGCTCTTGCTGTTATCCATTATTTTAGTGACAGAACTCTGTGAAATCACAGAATCTTAGAATATGCTGGGTTGGAAGTGGCCCACAAGGACCACTGAAATCCAGCTCCTGGCACTGCACAGGACAAGAGTCACACCATGTGCCTGGGAGTGTTGTCCAAATGCTTCTTGAAGGGCTGAAGAGCTGCCTGCTTTTCTGTTTCTGCCTCTTTTATTTACATTGTGTGGTACTGAGGGAGTGCATCAATGGCCCTTAAGCAGAAGAACAGTTCATGGTCAGGAGGAGGAACCCACAAATCATTAAATGTCATCCTGTGATAGGGAACAAATTAAAAATGTTTCTGTCACCCTTGCCTGTGGAAAGAGCAGAAATTCCTCCTGCGGTACTGTGGGGGACAAGCTTTGTCAGGAACATGCAGAACCTGAGGAGGATGTCCTCCCACTTCCCTGGGCTCCAAATTGAGAGTGCTAGTTAATAAAAGATAGAAGGACAGAGATTCAGCCTTGCATGGTGTTTGTGGCATGTACCACAATTCAAGCCTGTGCCTTCTCTGACCTGGTAACACTGAGTAGGGTTCTTCTGCACCCTACTCAGTGCATGGATGCCGTGTTCACATTACATCCAGTAGAAGCACCATCCTAATCCACACCTAACCTAGGTGAGAAAGAACCACACACAAGGCAGGAAAGTTTAATGAAGAAAGCAAGGGAGAAGGAAGTTTAACAAGGAGAAAAGGGATCCAGCAAGAGAGTTATACAACAGCAACTGCATAACCAAAAGGTAGTAAACCCAGAAGAAAACTCTTATAAAATGTTTATACTTATTAAATCTTTTAGATAACCCCTCCAAAGTTCTTATTTTTTAATTCCATTGGATGTAACTAAAACTTCCAATCCTGCCTATGAATCATGTAGGTTTTAATATTATGTCAAGGGATGAGATTTTACTTTTTTTTTACTATTGTAATTTTTTGAAAATCTAATAGACTACATGTGAAAACCCTCCCTAAAACATAATTATAATATTACAACAATCAAGCATCCAATAGCTAAATGCATGAGAAATGTTAAATAATCATTTTATTCTTTTCTCATCCTCTACCCTGCACTGGAATACAGCTGGGGTTCATTAATATTTTTGAAGCTTTTCAAATTACAGAAACTCCCATATGGAAATGAATGAAAAAGTTTGGCTAGATAGTGTGCAGGAAAAAAAAAAAAGTCACAACAAAACAAAACAAAACAAAAACTGAAACAAACCAAAAAAAGACCTTCATACTATATAAAACCAAGAAAACAACATTCTGTATAACTTCATTTCTGGGCCAAGAGAGATCAGGTCATTCAGAAAATTATTATATGACCAAATGAGATATGTAAATACAAACACACACACACATTTATCTCTATATATATACACACATTTTTTATGTTTACTTAAGGGCACATATTAAATTCTAAAATTCTCTGGAGAGCTTGATGTCCTGTTTGTTAATACAATTCTTTCAGTGGAGCTTGGGTGCAGAGTGGGGACAGCATCTCTGTGTGATCATGTCTGTGTGCATTGCAGGTAGTGACCAAGTTCATCATTATTAGATAAGGTTTAAAACCCAGTAATTTGTTTCCTTTGTTATTTAGGACATATAAACTATTTCACCAGGGGGAAATGATTTCTGTGGCAGTCCTTTATGTCAGTTTTGGTATGAGAAGACCAATGCAACAGTTCAGCCTTGTGCTGAAGTTGTACCTCCACAACTTCTCAAATGTTATAAAATGCACAAGTCAAACTGAAAATTGTCTCCTTCTGTTATCTCAATGAAATGACATGGTGATCCATCAAAAAATAAAATAAAATAAAAAAAGAAAGCTGTATCTCCCATTTTTAGGTCCATTTCATTTTCTTAATCAAAGGCAACCAACTTTGCAAGTGTAAAAACACCAAATCATGAAGGAATTGTTCTCTTTGTACAATCCAATTTTCTAAGGATACAGCTGAAGAATGCTCATCTACAAAGCAAAAATTACCAAAATACACACAGTATAAACTTTTATCAGTGTCCTCTTTACTACAGATTAATCCAAATACATATATTTAAGAAATGCAAATAATGCTTTCATATGCAATACAAAAACCTCTCTTGAGAAAATGTTCTGCCTTGTAATATTTCTTCCCATGTGGTCAAAATGAGAAAATGGGACATCCATGACAGACGTTTCTTGTAATGCTGAATTTTATGCTATGAAGGCATTCAGCCTCTACTGAACAGATCTGCAGCCTGAACACTTGAAAACAGGGTTGGTCTCCTTTCAAAAGGTGTTTCTGATTAATGTTGACAGATCACTGTGGAGTTGATGATCAATTAGTTAATGTTTGTACAGGACTTTGGAGACATAAAGCTCTGTAAGTACTGAGCATTCCTGTTATTACCAGTACACTTCAAGATCCTTAGGTAACTGTTGGGAGTACAGTAGACACGATCTTAATCTATTAATAGCCCTTATAAGTGCAGTAGTTCTGAGACTGCCAAAACATCCCTATTGTAACATAATTCTTTTTTCTTTTTTTTCCAGATAGCATGGGTGTCATGAATGTTAATAGCAAAAAACCAAAATTACTCCTGTCATCTTCTTCCCATTTTTATACATACAGTGTATGAAAGAGTCTGTTTCCTTAAAATGACAGGAGAGAATCACATCCCCCTAAGACTCCAACCCTTTGCATAAGGTCTTTAATTTCGGATTTGAGTGCCAGATAATTAGTAGTTGAGGTAGAATCACACCGTTTTACAAGTCCTATGGCCCAATTAGTAAATCAGATTGCAAAAGGTTACTAGAAGGGGCCTTTACTCTTACCAGCATTTTACTGTTATTTCAAGTGGCAGACAGAGCATCCTGTATCAGGGACAGGAGAAAGGAAAAATTCGTGCCATAGCAAATTATCTGCTGGTGAAAATTGGTAGAGCTCCTTATTTACATCAGCTCAGAACTTGGCTCCTGGCCTTACAGACACTTCACATAGTGTCTGCAAATGGGTCTCCAGTAGCCACTAAGGGTAAGTGGAAAGCTGCTCACGGAGGATGCACGTGTCGACTGATGTAAAGCAAAACCCAATAATCCAAAATCAGAAGTAGCAAGCTTTCTGAACAAAAGATGTTTGTGTAAATTCAATTAAGGCCAGGGAAGAAAGAGCAAGAAAACAATTAGGACAATAAAAATGTGGGTTTTGAGTTGTTCTCTTATGTCTGCACCTGCAGACATGCACAACGAGACTCTCAGAACCCCAGGTGTGTACCAGTGTTGGTAACTTCTGGGAGAGGGTTTGTCAAAAGGATGGGTTCAGACAGGGTGGAGCTGCAGGTAAGGGTCATCACAGGACTGATTTAATGTTCACTTTTTCCAACCTGCCCTGATAAAAACACCATGCCTGAAATGGGACCAGCAGGAGTTGGAGGGACTTTCTGCCAATCTCCACTGATGCTGGAGGGAACATAATTGTCAGAGTTCCCCGGGGTGTCACCAGGACTGAGAGAGTGGGAGCAGTGCAGGTCAGGAGAGGGACACCTCAGCAGTGCTCTGTTCCCGTTGTGCAAGGGGTGGCAGGGGAGAACACAGGCTGGCAGGTGTGGCCCAAGAGTTTCATGCAGTGCATCACTGCAGGCTGGGCAACCACTGAATCTCTGTTCTGTTCATGCTCCCTCCCCAGAATGAAGCAACCTCTCTGCAAAATGCTGCATGTAGTGGCAATCCCAATTCTATTTACTGGAGTATTTGTTCCTCCCAGTGTTACAGAAGTGTGTTATTAGTCTCCAGGTCTCATTTATTTTTACTCAGTGCTGTCCACACAATTACCAGTTCTCATTATGAAAATAATTGCTGCCTGTATCACTGTGGTTTTGTTTGATAATATATTTCATGTTCAGAAGGGCCTATTAAAATTATCTAGCCTGACCTCCCCCACAAGGCAAGCATTATATTCTCACCGAGACATTCTTACAACAACTCTCACAGTGGAGCTGTTAAAAATACCAGCATATGTTCATTGACCACTGTACCAGACACATAACAAGATATCACCCCTTCCCTGAGCAATTAATTTCACTGGATCCTGCAGTAGGGTAAGAAGAAAGAAATGTGGCTTTTCTTAAGATTATTAGTAGAATATGTGAAAAGCCCAGAGAATAAATATAGTTCCCACTGTATTTATTGTTTTCCCTCCCCAACCATCCTTTTTGTGATGACTAAAAGAAAATCTTCCTTTGTTGTGGTAATTTTCCCCTACCTCTTTTTTTAATCGGTGTGATTTTTAAAATAATATTCAATTTATTTCCTGAGATAGGAGACCTCTTCCAAACCTGTTTGGTCCTTAAGAACATCTGCGTTGGTGTGATAGGATTTCTGCCTGTGCCATGGTCTGATCTTTCTTGAAATTACACAGCACCCATCACTGTCATAGGCAGCAAAGCAGCCTCATGAAGATGGAAAGCCTACCATGTTAATTTTCAGAGCTGTGCTCTCAGCCTGCTGCATGGGGCATTAGCCTCACAGCTCCCATTAACCCCCACTGTGTTGAGTCAAGAACCAAGTGCATAAAGGATGTCAGGCATTATGCACTGGCAGTAATCAGATTTGCTGGTCACTTAGCCCTATCTGCACTTAAAAATGTGTGTTTGGAATAAAAATATTGGATAGCAGCAAAGCTGAAATACTTGACAGCAAGAGTTGTTTTCTCAGACCATCTAAAATAGACTTGAGATGTGAATGTACAAGGATAATTGTCCCAGATTGCTAATGCAGTGTTGGAATTTAAGTAGACTTTTACCTCAGCCATCATTGGTACTGTCATGGTAATTAAACTTTTCAGCACAGTTTTCCTGCATGTGTGGAGTTATTTCTATGATTGTTTGCACTTTCCCCAGGCCACAGTCTCTCTCAAGCCTCCATTGTGCTGAGTGTCAGATAAGCCCAAATAACCAGACAGTCTGCAAAATAACATCCTTACTCCTCAGCTTGGTGTCTCAGTTCAAGAAAAAGCACCCTGGCTGGAGGGGAAAGAGTTGAAACTGCAGGAGTGGTTCTGTCTTCCCCCTTTCATGGAGGAACATAACACATAACAACAGCTGGCTCTTTCCTCTTCACCCTGTGCTCCTGCTGTCAAATCCCTCTTGCTGCCGTGGCATCTGACAACTAAACCTTTCCTTCACCCTCACCTTGGACTTCTCTTTTTACAGAAGCACATTATTAGCAACATAAATTATGGTCTGAGAATGGTGTCATTGAGCACACAGGATTAAAATCTCATGCTTTTAAATAAAAATGTCAGTCAGACAGGTGCACATAACTAGGTCTGGGGAATATTTTTAACAAATATGAGATTTCTTTTAACATAAAAATTTGGAAAGGAAAAGTATTCACAAATTCATTTTAAAAGTCTGAAACTTTAAGTAAGAAATTATTATCAATAATTTTTTAGATGGTCCTACATCTCTTTAAAAGTAATCTTTGCTGAAAACAGGAGATAGGTGGAAATACAAATTAACAAATGTTACAGAAATAAAATAGAGCATTGAAAGTGAATTAAAAATTAAATATACTAAGCTTACTCAAAACAAAGCAAAATATTATGGAGAGAAATACACATAGAAAATAATATTTTTTCAGCTCTCCTCTCATCTTAGCTTCTTGATTTGTTTTAATAACCAAGCCTCAGAATTGTAGCAGTTATGCAGTCTTGTTTATTACTTGAATTTTAGGGCCAGTGTTATTTAAATGTCATAGGAAAAGACTTTCAGGGAAAGGTTACTTGTATTTGAAATTGTCCAGACAGAAATTCTCAATAACAAAACAAAATTACAGCAAGGATTAGGTCTGAGGTTGGATTTGGGTTCCTCTTCAGCAGCAATTCAAACACCATGGACGTGTGCACTACATTTAAATTTGCAAATGCAACAGACAGAAGGAGCTTTAGGTTATTTCAGGCTCATGGGAGTTTGAAATGAATATTTCTTATCTGGTTTTGAAAGCACTGCACATGTTATAATTAGAGGTGTGATAAAAAGTCTCCATCCCTTCCAACTGGCATGGGATCTCTGTTAGCCCTTTATTAGCTGTGAAGTTTATATGAAAAAACTGCATTATCCAAGGACACAAGGAAACTTCAAATTTCAAGTGACAGTACAAGGAAAGCAGGGATATTTGTAAATCCCTTTTTAGGAGTGACACCACTGGTGGTTGTAGGTTACTCTGCTTTCTAAGTTCCTTACCTTTCTTCTCCAGGATCTTAAATGCAAAAATCACAAACTAATCCCTTCTTAAATAGAATTTAAAAGTTTAGTTCTAGTGTTTCCCTTCATTTCTTGTGTTTTCTTGATAATCCAAAAAAAAAAAAAAAAAAAACTACACACAAGGGTTATTGTGTGTTGAGGGGCAGCAGGGGTAGAAATTTCTTTTTTATCACATTTTTACTTTAGTTTGTTTATCACATGCACATACTGGAGTGGATCACAGAGAGGCAGTAAGAGCTTTCTGGGCTCATCTGAGGGCTCTGGCAGCTCTGCAGGGTTTCACCTCTGGCTTCTCTCAGCAGGCTTTATTAGATTATTTCTGCTAAATACTTTGCAGCGTTCAGCTCTCACTTAGAGCCTGGCACTACTTGTCCCTTAGCTGTTGCCTGAGGATCCAGTCCTGGAGTGTATTATTTTTCCCCAGATCTATTGTTTGCCACTGGCACAGGGAAGTTCCAGAGGCAGGACTCCGGAATGGAAAAAAATTGCAGGCACTTCTTCACTAAGGTCTGAATGTCAAGCAGACAGCTCTCTGCAGCTTACTCTCTTATGCTATTTGTTCAACAAATTTAGGGAATACAAATTTTTGCTGAAGAACAGGTCTATTTTGTGTATCAGAAATATGTGTCACACTGATGTTAAAGTGGAGTAGCAGATCACTTGGTTACAGCTAGAGTCTTTTAGCTTACCATCATGAAAAAAGAATTCTTGGTAGGACAGAGGGCCCCTAAGGCTGTGCAAAAGCAGTCATAAACATTAGTCTTAGATGAGAATAGCAGAGAAATTCCAGACAAACATTCTGGCTAAGATTGGACCACACATGTATTTTCTGATAGTGAAAGAGACTCGCTCTGAGAAGCTGTGATTGCAAGATTACAGCTGGATATTGCTGTCAGCATATTAGGCTTTTTTTTCTTCCTTCTACAATCATTGCTAAATATGAACAAAAATCTTCTCCATTGTCCATAATTTGAGGCATATGAAATAGGAATATAACACATTAAGCAAAAAACCACAATGCTTGTAGGGGTAGGAGGCCCTGTTCCAGTAACATGCTGTTTATTTGCTCCATTTACAACTACCCTCCTGCTCTGGATCTGAAGCATTCATCTATTTTCCCCAAGTTTCTGAACACTTATACTGAAAATTTCCAATTGACTGCTCAACACCCCAGGGCCCTGAGTCTCTTGTAGTCCATGCAGTGGACTTTTACAGGCATGTCAGCAAGAGCTGAGGACTGATAACTCCATGACTGTTTTTCCCATGGTCCAAGCTAGCCCAGGAACTGTTCAGATAAATTTATCCAGTTCTGTGACTCACTAATTAGTCCCACAGTGGTCACAATTGTTTTTAATATATCAGACAACTTACCCATCAATGTATATTCTGCAATTACACTCTTAACTGCAACCCAGATTTCTGCTGGGTCACATTTCACCACTGCAGAGTGCTGTGCTAATATATTGACTCCTCAGAAGCAGGCAGAGCTTTCCTTCACAGTCATAGTGCTGGGACCAGCTGTCTCTTCTCAGTCATTAAAGTTCTGTCACTGGAAGCAATGCAAAAATAATGAACTGGTCATTGCCTCACCTTGCAGGGATGCAAGACCACTTGCATGTACCATCTCGATTGTCTGAGACTCCTGAGAAAGCACAATTCATGTGTTATGCAAGTTAAGGTGAAATATGGCCTTGGTTTGCTGGCTCTGTGCTACCTGTGTGAGGCTCTGTCCTCCAGAAAGTCCAGTGAGTGTAACTTCATAGAATCACAGAATAGAATCATAGAATCATTAAGACTGGAAGAGATCTGGAGCTACCCAGTGGGATTTTGGTATTTTTTTGTGTTCTTTCTTTATGTACCGACTCATATGAATGTCTCATCACTTTTAACACAGGTTTCTGGGCAGTGCTAAACAAAGGAAAATTCCACTAATATTCAATTATCTTCATTGAAAAAAAAAATTCAAGAGCTGAAATGCTCTCTTTTATAAGATCTTTAGAAAAATTACCTTTGTGGATTTATAATAAAATGGATAGGCAATATCTTTGAGAAAGCTGAGTTTGCCTTTAGGGAAGAATTAGACAATCTAAAAATTACTCTCTAGAATGTCTCTTTTGTTGAACAATTGAAGCTGCCATAATTAAGCAGTGTTTTGTTCTGCCACAGGTTTGTTTACATTTGAGAAAATGCAATAGAACAATTAAAATTTAATAATATGGTAAACAAGATAATAATTTATTCACAGCAAATAAAATGAATGTTGATAATCACTTTTTTTTGAGACTATTAGAAAAAACTGACTTCCAAGACTGTATAGAAATTTTGTTCTTTTGTTTGGAACAAAATTTGATTGGATCCATCATCAAAGAAGAAAATACAAGTATTTTTACTTAGGGACAAAAGTACATGAAAAGTATGAGCTCATTTGAAATAAGATAAACTTGAATAATGTAGAAATTATGAAACATAAAATGTTGATTTTGAAGTATCATATGCCAACTTTTCCCCTAAAAGTAATTTTATATATGTGTACACTGATGTGTATTATGCATTTCTTTATACTTTCAAAGCATTTCTTTATACTTTTAATGGAAATCATAGAGAGCCTATTTTTTTTGTTGTTATTAACAGTAGTGAGATGTGTAAGATTAGCTTCAATAGTGCGTGACCAAGATTATTATTATCATTATTTGTTACACCAGTACCTATAAACTCTAGATAAATAAATAGATCAGAATCACATGGTAGCTGTGTAGAAAGGCTTACAAGTTAGCAGAATGTTTTGTTATACAGATTCTAGAAAACCTTTTTTCCAACAATATGTATTAAGGTTTTTTCTCTGGAATAAACTGAAATAAGTCAAATGGTACATCTTCCATTCATTTATTTTCCTTTATTGTTTTACAACATAGATGAATATTCTAAATACAGAGAAAGAGTTCTGTGTGATTTGCAGCTCAAATTAATATGCTCAGAAACCATACTCATGGTTTATGGGTGGTTGCCTAACTCTGTAAATCCTGGGTTCGGGTGATTCCTGGCCCAAAAGCAGGGAAGAAAATCTTTTTGGCCATTTTTTAAAATAAAAGAATACCACCAGAGTGCCTTGCTGAAAAACAATAGAAACAATCCTTCAGAACATTGCATAATCCTGCCTTCAACATCCAACAGTCCAATGCTCTAAATTTAAATTATAGTCATGGGTTTGAGAGGATGTCTAGTCCAACCAAGTAGAATTATTGCTGCAATGCTAGGACATGGAACAGAAAGAACTACTAAACCCATAAATGCAGATTCATAGCCATATGTAGACCGTCTGAGGCTTAATGTCTCCTTAATGGCTTAAAGCCTCCTCCTGAGGCTTAATGTATGGAGAAGGTGTTGCCATGTAGGACCAGGTCCTGTGTCGTGCCTGGAATGAACTGAAAAGCAGCTTTCAAACAGCATAGCAGAACCCAAAAAAACTTAAAAAAATAGCTCACTGCACAGAGTGTTTTGTAACTGAAGGGCTCAGACTGCCTCCCATACAACCAGAATGTTGTACCGTTTCTTTTTGAGGAATCAAATAAAATAAGAAAGTAGAAAAACTGAGGCCCATAGCACTATTCCAAGTTAGCAATAAAAAAAATGGGTCTCAAATTTCAGGATTATTTTCCATTCATGTAACAAGCTGTAATGCTATGTGACATCCACAACAATTTACAGAGTCATTCATGTAAATATTCATTTAAAGGGTAGACTTGTTCTTCCCATATCTTGTGGTTTTTTCCCTTTCTGTCCTGTCCCAGTCCTCCAACCTGGCATTAATCTGGAGAGGAAAAAAAAATTAATCTCCTCATTTCTTCTGATTGCCCAACTGCACAAAGGTTAATGTTGAATATTTTGGTGCAAGTTGTCTCTTTTTGAGTGATAACTGAAAGCCTAGGGCTTGGGTCTGCAAAACCCTCCTCAGTTTGCTACTCGGGCAATGTATGGGAATGGTGTGAAGGATAAAGATATCAGGGCAGATCTCAAAAAAGTTGAAACACCAAGCTGCTGAAAAATTTGAAGTCTACAAGTCTCCTCTGGCCCGTGTTGAACCAGATCTCCATCCCTGTTGCAGTAAGTGAAAAGAACCTGACATGCATTATATGTTTATGACAAATGATAATTAACTGGTTCAGTATGTCCAAAAAGGCGCTAAAACAGAGCGGTTTTTTGCTTTAGTTGAGGAAAATGGGTTAAAGTAGAGCCTTAGTAGTTTGAAGACCAGATATGAAATGGGGCAAGCAAGGGGGTCACCACTCCACCATTCCTCTGGACATGGTGTGAACTCACTGCAGCTGAAGAGAGGTACAGCTTCTGGGAGCCTGTACACACTCGTAGCATAGATGTGATGTTGACATGCCAGGCTGGATGAGATACTTGCTATGGTTACCAGAAACAATAACTTTGAAATTCAAAAACATAAATTTGGTCTTCAGGCCTAATAAAATGTATAATAAAAAAGCTTTTGTGAAGTCTCCAAAATCTTGAAGTGGCCAACACAGTAGCTGGAATGAACTCGCTGAAGTAGTCTGTGTTTCACTGAAAAACCTGTGGCTTAACCTACAGTACCATCTCTGATAATATCAGACATGTAGTGTTAACTGCCTGAGACTGCTAAAGCTCATTAACTAACCCAGAGCTTTTTATTATTGCTGCAAAGTCTATAAATAAAAAGATCTAGTCATCCATTAAGTACACAGCATAAATCATTTGTACCTGCAGACTGTGTCTTTTGCAAAGCAAGAAGTCAGGTGTACCAGTAATAAACAGCAAAAACCCAACAAAAACTCACGGAGAACCTTGTCATCTTGGCAAGTTTTATTCTTCCTCATCCTTCACCACTAACTCTTGCACATTATTCTACAAAAGTTTCTCATTTTTAGCTCTTTGTTATCAGTGAGCAAAAATGCCTCCTACAGACGAACAGATATATTTTTTTCTCCATCTGTTGAGGCATTTTCTTTGCTGTGCTCTGGAAATTTGCCAGAAGGGAAGGAGATAACACTTCTGAACACAGGATGGATGGCAGACATAAATCCGATGAAAAGATGGACTACAGCAGCTGACTGAAGATTTCACAAAGGCTGTTTTGTTGATTCTCACTGAACCTGAGGTTTTCTTCTTCAATTTGTGTCAGTGAGAACAAGGATGTTCAAATCACTCACTGGAAGAAGCGCAGGGTATTTTTTAATTACATGACTTTTGTCCTTCTTGGATTTTTGGCACTCCAATTTAATGAAGCCAGACCTGACCATTACAGTTGGGAATTCACTGGGGAGGTGAGAAAATGCTGCACAAGGTATCTACCTATACTTCCTAGCAATAGCCAATTGTATTTTCACTTTTTACTGTGTGTGAATTACACAAGTAAAGAACAAGATATTGAGAGAAATGGTCTTTGAAAGCCACTCAATGTTTATGGGTTTTGGTGGCCTTTGGAAAAAAAAAAAAAATGTGCTTGCTTCAATCAGGGCATCTTGAAAAGCTGAAGTTACCTTGCTTTAAATTACAGGAATAGTGGAAGACATATTAATGATTCCAACCTATGTAGCATTCTTTCATGGAATGTTTGGATTATCCCTTCCAAATCCAGGAAGATATACCTCACCAAGCCCAAACTGGTGATTGACTCCTTCACGTAAAATATCTATTCGAACAGCAAAACTCTTTTGGCCCAAGAGAAGGTTTGATATATGTCTCAGTGTTAGTTAAGATGCCTTTGCTCTAAAGAGCAAACACAGATACTAGACCAACATGATGGAATTCATTGTGTGGTGGCTGCTATAGGTAGATGATGCTCTTTGGTTTACTGAGCTGAGGATAAATCCACCTCCCAATGCCTAGTGAGAGTCAATGGAAAGGCTCCCATTCTATCAGAGGTTTATGGATTAGGCCCCTCCTGGACAATTAAAAGTAGGTCCCTCTCAGAGGAAAAGAAGAGAGAAGAAAACAAGCTCTAAAGCCAGTTAAGGATGCTCCTCAGTTTTTTCTGAGGGCTGCTTTAGGCATTGTATTGAACAAGTATATACAAACAACCTCTCAGCCTCTTGTGAATTACAATTGTTATATGTTTCCTTTGAAATAAAAACTTGGCTCTTTGCCCTAAATAACACAGAAGTTCTTTTTTTTCTTTTCTTTTCTTTTTTTTCTTTTTTTTTTTTTTTATGATTTTCCATTAAATTGTGAGCAGAATATTAAGTTTAAACACTGACTTTCTTCCCTAAGGAGTAGAATGATCTATTCATGTTTAAGTTAGTGTGTCTCAGTCAGACGTTTTTTCTCCCATTCTCTTCATTTATGTTACGTTTAAACAAGATTTTTTTTTTTTTTTAAATGTGCTTAGCTTGGACAAATAAGTATTCCAAGCCTTACTTGGCAATTTATGTGAAGAGTACCTCCTTTTACTATCCACTTGCAAGGGTTCAGTGAAGCTACTTATCATTTTGCAGTTATCTTTGCCTTCTATGGTCCCGTTAATATACAATATTGAAAGGACTTCCTATAGGACTTCCTACTTTATATGTGGTATTTCAACAGAGATCATATAATTAAACAGCAGAATGGCAGCAGGTATACACATTTATCTACCTAGATGAACAAAAATGATGATTTACTAGCACGAGCCATGAACCCAAGTCCTCTTCTAGTAGGTACATCAAGTTGCATTGATAGCTCTTTTACAATTTGTTTATGATAACATTGCAAACATAGCATTGCAACCTGAAGAAGTCAGCTCCTTCTTTCCAGTAGCTCCCATTTCATTTCAGCATCTGCAGTGACTGCAGTGGTTTGGCAAAAATCAAAGTGGTCCCTAAGAAGGGACAAGGACAACTATCACAGAATCACAGAACCACGGAATCATAGAATCTTAGAACGGCTGGGGTTGGAAGGGACCTTAACCATCATCTAGTTCCAAACCCCCCGCCATAGGCAGGGACACGTCCACCAGACCAGATTGTTCAGAGCTCCTTCCAACCTGGCCTTGAACACTTCCCAGATAGGGCACCCACAGCTTCTCTGGGCAACCTGTGCCAGTGCTTACTACAGTCACAGTACTGAATCCCTTGCCATCTAATATAAATCTACCATCTTTCAGTTTAAAGCCATTTCCTCTTTTCCGGTCACAACGTGCTCTAAGTATCCCTATAATAGATGTCACATCCTTCTCCCAGATGTGCCAGGAAGTTTCTATTCTGTGCAACCCTTCGTCTCCCAGCACCACTATTGACCACATCAGGTCTTCACACGTTGAAGTCTGGTTTATCTGATCCCTCAAGGTCATCTCCACAAACCTATATTCTCCCTTATTTTTACATGCTAGCTTTTCTTACATGTTATTGTTTCATGACCTTCAACATGCTTTATAATCTCACTATGAGGCTTGTAATATTTTAAAATATTTCTTCCATATGAACAGCTCAAGATTATCTTCCAAAAGAAGGTGGAGATGAAAGCAGAGCAGTGAGAATTATAGAAATGGAACCCAAACCTTAGCAATCTAATGCTTGCTGGAAATGTTTGCATCAAGGAAAAGAGCAGGCATGATTTCTATTTTTGGGGGTTTTTTTGGTAGAGCCTGTGATAGAACATATACACTGTGGGAATTTGCTCAAAAATTTTTACGATGTAGTATAGTCTCAATAAGAAAAAAAAAAAAAGCAGGTAGATTAGTGAAAAAAATTACAGTGTTTATACACTTTTCACACAGTAAGTACATGAAATTTTGACGGTACATGTGCCCTGGGATATGTCAAGTCTGTTGCCTGGTCTTCTGCTTTACCTAACACCAGGTAGAAGATTTAGACAGTCTGTTGAAAGTGTCCAAAAAAAAACCTTTATGCAAAGTAAATGCATTTCTAGTTTCCTTCCTTCCTTCCTTGCTTCCTTCCTTCCTTGCTTCCTTCCTTCCTTTTTTTTAGAAGTTCTTAATAGAACATTTCTGAGAAAAACAACAACACAAACAAAAAAAAACCCAAAAATAAACAACTCTCCCACCCCAAAACCATAAATCAAGCTGAAATCATGGAAGAATCAGGTCCAAAAAGCAGTTTTCTGCAGTCTTTTAACACAAGAGAAAGGCGAGGTGTAATCACTTGTGTTAGAAATTGTGTTAGAATTCACCAAACTAGCCACAAAGAAAAAGCTGTGTTTAAGATTAGTTTGAGCCTTAAATAGGAAAAAAAGCATATACTAATGTTAAGCTCTTTAATAATAGATTTTTTCTCTCATCAGATGTGTTCTTGCAATATACGATGTAAATCTGCCCTTTTATGGTGGGATTCATCCACTGGGAACAAAAACTAGGAACCTGGTAAAAACAGTCATAAAAACTCTTCAATAATTGCTCCTTTAGCTTGATCAGCTCCTAATAGGTTTAAATTTTTAATTGAAATTCTTATGAGCAGTCTTTCCTGCCTTAAAGGAACTTCTTATACAGTTTCTAAATGATATTACGAAGCCAGTTTCTGATACCCTGATGCAGTAGTGAATTTGTCAGTGTTTTGATTCCAGTTTTAAACAATAATTTTCTTTCAATCAATGTATTATTCACTCCTGATTTAGCTAGATACAACAGTACAATGACCCCAGTAAGTGAGAAGAAATCAATTTAATGAGAAAATTGTTTCTGGACTGTCTGGTAGAGGGAATGGTGTCTGATTTTCCTGTCCTCTCAATTTACATAAGTTTCAGTCTGGCCAGGAAGAGCTGACCTTGAGCAAAGCTGGGAGTAGTAGAACCATAACCTAAACTTCTTTACATAAGACTGAGGCAGTCTTCATTACTGAGGCAGTGAGCATCTTTTTAACCAAATCAAGAGTTACAAAGATCCATTAAGATTTATTTTAATGAGAAGTTTTTAGAGATGCATATAGCTAAGTCCTCAATGACACAGCAGTTGTAGCACCATTCTGGATTGGGATACTGTGGCCGAAGCTAGGTTAGCTATCTCAGGTGACATTTTATGTCACCATACAGCCTAATTACTGAATTATTAGAGGTGTTTTGTATTAAGGATTTAAAGATGGGTTGCTTTTCAAGTCACTCTCTGCCTCAGGACTCCTGTGGTCACTTCAGTTGTCTAGATTTGGCATTTTCTTCCCTTAAGTTGCTTCTCCAAATGTAAGACTTACCCTACCTTCTCTACCAGCTGTAATCAGCACCAGGTCAAAGCAATTAATTCTCTTCAAAGAGTTGTAGCTGCACAGACCCATATGGCTGCTTCCCATGTGACTCTGTAAGCTAATTAAACTTGACTTTATTTTGCCCTCTTCCATTTTCCTCTACCTGAGGAATCAGTTCTCCTGTGCTTCAAACTCTGCACCCACATTCAACCCCTTTGAAGTCAACTTCTTGCCACTAGGAAGTTTTCATATGTATTAAACTTAATTCTTCCATAAATTTAATTCAATTACATAGTTTTAATTGTGTAATTTTACATTTCCTTAAGCAGCAGATTTTGGCACAGGTACAAGTTTATAAGGAACACTGTGAACATCTTACTAGAGAAGAAGTCTACATTTATTAATGCCATGTTGAGGAACTGGGTTTAGGGCAGAGAAACCAGGGCAGTTTTCCAGGATCTTAGATGCTGGTGTCAGCGGGCCAAGTTATATGGCAAAGAGAATTATCCAGTCTAGAAACAGCTTTTCCTTGGGTCAAGCACATTTCTGTTGTAGTTATTTGTATGGCTTTAAGCTGAAAGGAGATAAATTAAGATTGGATATTAGGAAGAAACCTTTACTATGAGGGTGGTGAAGCACTCCAACAGGTTTTCCAAGAAAAGCTGCGGATGCCCCATTCTTGGAAGTGTTCCCCGCCAGGTTGGATGGGGCTTTGAGCAACCTGGTCAAGTGGGAAGGTGTCCCTGCCCATGGCAGGGGGTTGGAACAAGATTGTCCTTAAGGTGCCTTTCAGCTCAAGCCATTCTCTGATTCTATGAAATTTATTTAATTTGTCTTTGGTAATAGTGGTTTAGAAAGCAAAACCAGAAAAATATTTTATTTATTTCATTCTTATGACATCCTACCGTGGGGTTGAGCTTTATACTGTGTTTTTCCAGTCCATTTTAGTTTTAAATACCATGATGGAAGGTCACAATTCAGGAGATTTCTCAGAAAATTAAGTTTTCCCTTAGGTCAGTTTAACAAAAAAGTTAACAATCCCACTCCTTGTGTGACCTCCTCCCCACATACTTTCATTTACTCTTTCTGTCCTATAGTGCTGAATCCCACAATGAAGTCAATGGGTTACTACAGGCCTTCTATATATTGTTAGAGTCAGTTCTTTGATATTTATGCATTTTCTAGAGTAGACTTGGGTCTAAAAATGCAGATTTGATTCATTGGTGGGTAGAGAAACTTAAGACAGGTTTTTGAGGCAGAAAAAACCATTTTGTTTGATCTGTCACATGGCCTTTTATTTCAAATTCTCTCTACCCTTTCTTTAAATCTCTTTCAAAAATGGAACTGAATTTTGGCAAGAAATAGTTCTTTTAACTGGAAAGTCAAAACATATTCTGTTAGTGTTGAAAAAGTAAAGCAAATAATATTATTTTTTTGAGCTTTTTACCCTGGCTGAGGTTAGGTTGTAACAGAAACGGGTGAGTAAATTTGGTCATGTTCTGACCATCCTGAATCAGCACCCTTCAGAAAAAAATATTGCCTGCTACTTCACAGGTTATAATCCATTGATAATATTATAATCATAGACAAGTTTGTAATTCATTTGGAATATAAGCCATTCCCTGTAGCACTACCCATTCTGTTCTCATAAATATTTGCCACTAGAGACAGATCCAACAGGATCAATGGTTTTGGTTTTACCTCTTCCCACTATCTATTAATTCAAGGCTCTTTCTTCCCTTCCACCACCACCACACTATTAAAAAAAAAAANCCCCACAAAAAAAAAAAAAAAAAAAAAAAAAAAAAAAAAGTCTGTAAATAAAATCATAGAACGGTTTTCATTGAAAGGGGCCCTACAGATCATCTAATTCCAACCCCCCTGACATAAGCAGGGACACCTTCCCACTTAACCAGGTTGCTCAGAGTCCCATGCAGCCTGGCCTTGAACAATTCCATTTTTCAAGCAGCCATAAGTCATCTGAGCAGCATACCCATCTATTGCTTACTGTAATAAAAACAGTGGGAAGTGAAATATCATTTTTGTATGAGGTATGAAATAGTTAACATTTTGAAGCCAAGATCATCACTTGAATCCCAATATACCTCCCATTTAATCCATCTGCTGAAGAGGGATGCAATATCGTCAGTCATGAAGCAGGAGGATTTTAGCTATGCCCATAAAAATACTTGCATGAGTTCCCTTAGCTAAATGTTAATTAAAACACAGGCTTTGCAAGAAGTGGCCCAGGAACCCCAGTGGTTTTTCTCTAGTTTTGCTATGTCAGGACTCTCCATACATGAAGTACTAAAAAAGTTTGCTAGGGCTTAGAGACACAGGATAAGTGGTCAGTAGACCTGATTCTGATCTTATCTGTGCCACACAGAGCTTGTCCAAAATATTTTCTTCTGCTTCAGATTCCCCAAGCGCAAAACTTCTCTGATAGCATCTGCCTGCTCACCAAAGAGCACTTGCTGTGAGGCCTAATTAAGAGAAGTGTAAAGTCTTCTTGAAATCCTTGGGCAAACAAGAGATAAAAAATATAACAATTGAGTTTATACACAGCAAAAATACCATTTTAGACAACTCCACAGGGAATTTTCTGAGTAAAAATGGTTAAGTACTTTCCCTAAGCTGACAAAATACGAACTATTACGTATACTCTCTATAAAGCAGCAAACAAGCAAATAATCTTGACTGAATGAATTACAGAATCATTAAGTTTGGAAAAGAGCTCCAAGATCATCAATTTCAGCTTTTGGCCAGATGCCATCATACTCATTTAAAGCATATCAAAAAGTGTCATGTCTACTTATTTTTTTAACGCTTTCAGGGATGGTGACTCTACCACTTCCCTGGGGAGCCTGTTCTGAAGCTTAACCACTCTTTCAGTGAAAAAAAAAATTAATTGGTACCCAAAAGCATCTACCTGGAAACATTCAGTAAGTATGGTCATCTTTTTTCTTTTCATGAATTTTCATGAATTTTTATTTTTTTTTCGTTATTATTGGAAGGATCCAGAAAGAAGCAAATTTCTTTAGAAGTATGTATAATAGGTTTAATTCTCTTTCATTTAGTGGGTTAACAAGATACTTTCAAGCAGAATGTTTTCAGGGTGTGCATGTGTGAGCTGGGAGTTGTCTTCCTTTATGGTGTCCCATATAGATAGAATTATAGAACCCATAATGTATATAGTAGGGTAACAACACTGTGCAAACAGTCTTTAAGTCTTACAGGCTGGGTATTTCCTCACCCCACCATTATTTTTAAAAATTGCTTCCGAAACCTTCAAGTGACTCAAAGGCTCATTTAGAAAATTGTTTCCAACCTTATTAAAAATGTACACAGTTAATTATGCTGTGCATAATTTACATAACAGAATAGTGTCACCACAGCAGATCAAGCCAAATTAGTGTAAAGAAACAGTACCAAACCTTCTGGCTTAATGAGTTTTGCTCATGACATGAACAAGCGCTAACTCTTCCCTCTGCCTTGCCCTGGTGTATATAATTGACCATAACATCACATGGTTAATTATTTGAACATTTAATCTCAACATGAAAAAATACAGAATGCATTACCACTTTCTTTTGTCAACAGTTTTTATAATTAATATTGAGGGATTAAAATAACTGATTATAGCTTACATTGCCATAGAGCTGTTGCTACAAACTGTGAGATCATTAGTTTGAGTCACACAAGTTCCTTCTTGTCCAACTCTGTTTTATGATTCTTAGTATGTTCTGGCAGCTCACATGTCTTTTTACACGGAGCAAAATTTCCCTGTTCCTGTTTTTACCTAATTGACACTTGCAGTACTTCATTTCAGAACCCTGTAATGTGCAAGCAGAATGTGTGTCCTGGGAGATAAATTTTCTGTCTTAGGTTTAGGGGACTATTAGTTGAAATCTTAAAGGGTCTTCTTTATTACATATTCTGTGTGTCTGATTCTCTCTCACTGGAATATGGATGGCAACCTTCACACCACATAATTATCTTTATTGCCTATAACCAGGCTACATTTGACTTGAACATTTCAACTTTTTTTATGTCTGGCAAAGAAACTAAACCTATAGTAAATTAAGTCTGATTTCCATGAAGCTCTGTGTACATTCAAAACTTGGTATGTGTTTTGTGTGAAGTTTATAATCCTTGTATAAAATGTTTAATTAAGCTATTTCAGAACATTTGTAATATGGTTTCATTGAATTTATGAGACTGTGTGGGTACCCACTGCTGGCTAATTTGCAAGAATATGTTTGCTTCCACTTCCCAAAATGTTGTGTGTAAGCTAGTGGATGACCCTAGATACAGATGACATCATTGCTAATCTTGTTATTGGTATTTACACCAAAAATTTTTCCCTTTTTTCTATTTTTCGTAGGGGTTTTTTTCTTCACAGGGAGCTGAAAGGTCTGCTTTGCTGTTGGGTTGGGTTTTTTTGTGCAGTACAATGGTTAACAATGTAAAGCATTTGTATGGCTACCAGACTGAAGATTTCTTCTGATTTATAGAAACACAGAGACATTTAGGTTGGAAAAGACCTCTAAAATCATTGAATACAGCCATAAGCCTAACCTTTTAATGGCTATCCTTGCTGTGCCTCAATGGCCAGCTCACAGGAGGAGCTTTTTTACAAATTACATCTACTGAGATGGGCTCAAAATGTTCTTCAATGTGTTCCCCCAAATAGCCTCATGTTATGCTAGCGGAAGTTTAGACTAGATATTAGGAAAAATTTCTTCACTGAAAGGGTTTTCACTCATTGAAATAGGCTGCCCAGGGAAGTGGTATAATTGCCATACCTGGAAGGCGTGTTGAGACCTGAGGACATAGTTTATTGATCCATACTGTGGTGCTGGCTAAATGGATGGACTCAATAATCTTGCAAATCTTTTACCAATCTTAATGATTTATGATTCTTTGATTCTATTATACTTTGATTCTATGATCTTTGTTCTTGACTTTCACAGAGGTAAGAGACATCATGTGTAGTCAGAACCAGGAGAAAAATGCTCTTTTATTTCCCACCCTTGTGGATTTTTGTGCTAATTGGATTTTTGTGCTAGGAAGAACTTCCTAGAGGGGTATTTACATAAGAAAAATGCTTGTTTGTTTATAAATTATGGGTGATCAGAAAAACAAAGATTAAACATATGAAGACGTGAACAGATGTTATGAAGGAACTCTGTGTTCAGGTTCATCCATATTGACTGGATGCAGGGAAAGTAGGGAAAGCAGTGATTGACATGGTATGACTAAGGAGAGGCTTCATAAAGCAGTATCCAATTTCCAATTAAAACACAAAACTAGGACCATATTTGCTTTGGGTTTTTTTATGAAATTTATTGCTGCAGGGCTTCCCCTGTACCAGGAAGTCATAAACTCATAAAACTCTAAATCTTAGTGGTTACCTCTAATTCTTGAAGGGGATGGCAGATGAGTGGAGTGGAAAAGGAAAAAACACAGTGCACAAACTTACAGAAAACAGTTAGGAGAGGAATAGAAGTTAGACAGAAGTTCAACTGATACCAAAAATTCGGGATCATGTTCTTTTTCAGCATAATATCTGGCCTGTATTTCTTTACTCTGGGAAAGGCTTCCTTACTTTTTGGATAAGATTTAAAACCAAGGGCAAGAGATATTGACACAGAGCTGCAAGGAAAGGTCTTTGTATTATGGATAACTTCCAAAATACTTGACAGTGACACTGTCCTTTAGACTAGCTGCAGGATAACTCTTAGGTCAGCATTTTCAGGGGAAGATGGAAACAAGCATTTGTGTACCTGCATTGACCTCTCCATGAGAGAGACAAGATGTGTTGCTAAGGATTAAGATTACCTGTAACAGTGTTCAAAGGCACCATTGGCAGCTATTCTCAGTATGGGATTTTCATAAGAGAAAGTTTAAAATGACTACATGTGAAAGTAAATCTTGACAGCACATGCCTTGAGAGGTTATGAGTGGTGAAGAGCCTTTTGTGAATTACATTGGCCTTAATGTCTCATTTTAGGGAGATGACCATAGGTGTTACGCTGGATATATTGTTTAACAGAGAATGGAGTCCATTGACTCTCACATGTATCGACCCCTGTGGAATAGGGATAACCTATTTTATTGTTAATAGACAATAAAGAAATCATAAAAATGGGCAAAAACATTCTTATTATATCAAACAGCTAAGAGGAAGAAGACCACTGCTCTGTGGTCACCAAGGTAACAACATGTTGATGTTTCTTCCAAGTTATTTCAAGAGGTGAAAGGGAGGGGAGAGGAAAAAAATAAAAGGGTTATAATTCTTGTATCTTTTGAGACATTTCATCAAGAGCAATGTTGGATGCCCTATAGGCATCTTCTTTCCATCCCAGAAAGCTCCAGGCTTAATTTATATGACTTACTTTCCCACCGGTGCTCAGAGGAAGGCATAAAGGCTTTACCAGATTTTATCCCATTATCAGGAAGTTATTTCTCTTTAAATTTCCCTAGCCTGCTACACACCCCTCAACATAATATTTTATAGATATTTAATATAATAATATAATGTGCAACATCTATAAATAGTGATATAATACAGAATATCTATAAATGTATAGGAATGTCCTTTTTTCTTCAATCCTTGTCACTATATGGACCTTTATGGACTTCTACTGCCACAAGCAGTAGTGGGGAGCAGTGCTACAGCACTGGCACTAGGTTTACACCTCAGATGCTGTGTTACACAGCATTTACAAATCTATCTTGCCTCCCTTCCCCACACTTGCAACCTGCCAAAGGCAATATCCTGATAGTACTTGAAAAATGCTTAGTCTGGAACCACATGCAGATTTTTGGTTGCTGGTTCTGAGTACAAGGCAAAACAGGAGAGGATTATGTGGCTAAATGAGCAGTAGTAAAAAGAGAAATTCAGGGAAAAAAAATGCCTTATTCCTGGAAAGCCAGGCAACCTCTGAGGCTGAGAACAGATCACTGCTATGAGACTCTCACTGAGCACTGACAATAGCTACCTGGATCTGCTCTCCCTAACTGCTAATACACTCACCCATGTCAATTTGGTACAGCACAATCTTTAGCTGCAGCAGTCTGCACGAATATGGTAGTGGCATGAAAAAAAAAAAAATGCTGGTATGGATGTGTGAATGTGAGGAAAAGAAAGAGAGCCCATTTGTGCATCCCCTGATGCCTGGCCCAAGGAACAGTGTAACCAAAGGACTCTCTGCAACTTGATCACGCTCTCCTTTTTGGACAAAAAGGAACATATGGTAACAGGAGATAGACAACAAGAGCCTTCTACTGAGGATACCCTCACCCCACCTACTGCTTGCTCATAAAGCCTTAGCCAAGCACTCTGACCACAAGAATGAGCTCTTCAGCCATCCAGGAGCATCTGCAGTATGGTGTTAGTGTGTGCATTTCAGCATTTTGGAGCCCAGAGCACATACTTAATATTTGGCTTGAGAGACAGAGTGCTGTTACCTTTCCTGTATTGGGGTTGACAGCTGCATCTATAAAACTGCCCAGACAACTGATTCAGTGAAGTGATTTAATCACCTAGGGACACAGTCAACAGCAGGCAGGGACAATTCATGCAGAAGCCTTGACCAACCCTTTTGAAAGACATATGAACTCCAGAGCCTCAACGGAACTACCTGAATCTGGTCTGCCTAGGAAAACCCTTTAGAAATTTCTCACTCTTTTCTCCTTTCTTGTGAGCTTTGAAAAAACAATTCTGTTTGGATAGGATGGCCCAGAGTCTTCTAAAGAAATAAGGGCATTTTTACTTCTTTCTTTCCCTCTTTTACTATAAAATATCTCATAGAATCATAGAATGTCTTGAGTTGGAAGGGACCTTAAAAATCCTCAAGCTTCAACCCCCCCACCATGGGCCGAGACATCTTCCACTAGACCAGGTTACTCAAAGACACATCCATCATGGCTTTGAACACTACCAGGGATGTGGCATCCACATTCTCTGGGCAACCTGTTCTAGTGCCTCATCACATTATGAGTGAAGAACTTTTTTCCTAATATCTAATCTAAATCCCCTTCTTTTAGTTTAAAACTAATTCTTTTTTGTCCTACTGCATCCTTCTACATTCATGATTCTGGTATATTGCAAAGGATTGTGGAGTTTTTGATGTTCCTGGCTTCCAGACAGTGGCCAAGACACGGGAAACTTCATCAAATTTATATCACACAAAATTAAAAAAGAAAGCTGGCAGAAAATTTAAAGAAGTGAAGTACCAAAACCATAGATATTCAGGCAGGAAATTAGGACTTATCATAAGGAAAATGCAATGAAGGAAAGACAATAAAATTCAGTAAACTGAGTATTGCAACGATTGTCACATGAAACACAGGTGACTATTGTTTTGATGTGAAAATATATCTGATCTAGAAAGCACTTAGTGTTACTCTTATTTTGGATTGTGATGCATCTGATCTGAAGTGTGTGCTACTGATGTTACAAATGTCCAACCTGCTTGGGTGATATGGTAGTTGGCAGGAGACAGAATGCACATTTCTGGTCTAAAAGGCACTTGTGTTCACTTCATTATGTCCAGACTTTTGGTAGTTAGCAAACAAACCCTGACTCTGAGGCAGTTGTTGTTGTATTGCTATGACTCTTACACTTCATTGCAGCTATTCAGATAGCATTCCCTGTGTTCTGATAAACCTTTTATTTTTAGCACCTATTTTACCTTTGTTTCTCTTCAAAATGCAAGCAAATGATCCATTCCTTGCACCCTGGTTTTGTATCACTGGTGAGCAGCAAGCATTTCCATTGTGGAGGTGAAAAGTGAAAGAGATGCAAAGAGGGTCCCAGAGACCACCACAGCAAAGTTTCATTGTAGAAACTGAGGGATGCTGGACCAATGTCCCAACAAGGAGCTCAGGATGCTGAGGGATCCTAGTCAGACCATAAGCCAGCACCAAAAGGCTTTGGAGAGTGCCAGCTGCCCAAAACAATGATCTTAGGAGCCATAAGCAAAACCTCAAATGCACTATTGGAAACCAAGTCAGCTTTGGCCTGCCCTCCCCCATGAATGGATTCCTGGTATCCTGTCTTTACACAGTTTTTGAAACAGAAGTGCTTTTCTTATAAAATGAACCCAAGCTTTCAGTTACTGGTCTGTTCACACACAAGACTGTGAGTGATGAAACAGTTGAAGCAGAGAGCCTGCTTTATCTTGTCCAGCTTCCTTCTGTACATCATATTTATTTATTTGTTAATTAATTTATTTAGCTATTTGGAAATACCCTCATGAATAAATAGGTATATATTTGAGTTTTCTGATCCTTTTCATTTCCCTTAAGACTCCATTTGAAGTCTGCATTTACTTTTCCCAGTACAGCATTTCCATGTCTTGCCCATATGCCTGCCCATGGCACTCCAGGCACACTGCCTGTGTGGTCTGTGGTCGACCTTGCAAGATATTCCTGTGCACAACAGTGGCTCTGCAAAATTTTCTCAGTCTTTCCAGGTTTTATGTTCCTTGTCAGTTGGCTTCTGCCCACAGGTCCTCTGCCTTCAAGACTGCCAAAACAGAAGAGGTTCAGATTTTTGTTGCTATGTCTTCCTGTTCTCTAGTTCAAGTAGAAGTAGATTTGGAAGGGTTTGAATAGGAAGGGTTTAAATAGAACTTATCTTTTTTACTCAAATAAGCATAACAGATAATCCAACAAACACCCGCATAGATTGTGGGACTGACTCCTACAAACCTATGTTTCTCTGTAGCCATTTTCTTTGAAAAGAAGCACAGCCACACTGAATGGAGCCATTTAATTGTTTTAAAGAGATGATTTCATACTCTTTCCTGTGCCACATGGAAGCTTTCACTTATCTGACCTGGCTTGTGATTTAAAAGCACAGTCTAAGCAAATTTTAACTTTTTGACTCAGATTTAAAAACTATAAGATTCATGAAAGAGCAAGGCTTGGTAGGATATGTTTTCAGAGATCTACAATATATGCTGCAAGCATAAAATAAAGAATGGCACAGGGAAGGTAAAACACATTGCAAAGTATCTTGGCAAATTAAAAAAAAAAAAAAAAAAGAAAAAAGGAAGAAAATTCAGAAATGAAAAGTAGGTAAAGAAAATGTGGTACAAGGATATGCAGCCTGTGAAATACATTGCCAGAAAAATAGCTTTGAGAATGGGGATAAAGGTGGGCTCCCTGGGTGAGGGCATGCCTTACCCACCATCTAAATGAGTCCTGGGACAAGATTGATCTGTGTGAACACCTCTCTTCTTTTTGGATACAAAACTTCTGCTTTAGGGTGTAATTTAAGTATTAGCTGTTAGAATAAATGGAGTTTTACAGTCAGAGACTTCTGATATTTTTCTCAAAGCAGCATGTGTCTGAGACTTCCAGAGACTGCATTCTGGATATAATGAGCCACTGGTCTGACCCAGAGCAGAAATTTCTTTGTACCAAAAGTGATGTATTTATGTATGATTTCATAATTATTCCTCTTGCTCACACTGTAGAGCCTGCCTTTGTTTTGACTGTGCTTGATAAGGTCTGCATACAGCCAGGCTTGTCCTGGCTAGTGGCTCCTCTCCCCAGATAACAACATGAAGAATTTCAGCACAGTTAACAAAGGGAGAGTAATATTTTCAAAGAATCATAGAATGGTTTGTGTTCAAAGGAATCTTAGAGGTCATCTCAGTTTAACATCCACTGCCATGGGCAGAAATGCCACCCACTAGATCAGGTTGCTCAAATCTTCATCCAAGCTGGCCTTAAACACTCCCGGGGATGCGGCATCCACAACTTCTCTGGGCAACCTGTTCCTTTCCCTCTGAATAAAAAACTATCTCCCAACATCTAGCTTACCTCTCCCCCCTTGTAGTTCAAAATCTTTCCTCCTTGTACTTTTCACTATCTTCTCATACAAAAATCACTCTCAATCTTTTTGTAACCCCCCTTAGATTACTGAAAGGTCACAATGAATTCTCCCATATATGCAAAAGTACAGCCAGTTCAAGATGCATCTCAGAATAATCTCCAATCGTTAGTTGTGTCTTTCACAATCTAAGTTGTTTGTCACAGCAAGTAGATGGCACCTGACAAGACCTGTGCTGTTTGCTATAAACTTTTCAGGACTAGAGGATCAAATCACTGGGAGGCTCGTCAAGCCCCAGCAGACAGTTGATGCTTTGGCTTAGAAGTTTATTTGGTGCTGTCAGTCATTGTAAACAAAAGGAAGTCTTCCCTCAAGGTTTTTTTTTCATTATTTTATTCAGTAATTTGCTCTAATGTAATGCACTTACCCCCAAATGTTGACACTCCTCCATTTTAGGTGACAATTTGTTGTAAAATTATTTTTAATCCTTTTGTGGATACTGTGGTATGTAAATACCCTATGCTGTGCCAACACTGTATTAGAGCTTAGGCCATTAACAAACAAATGCCCGTGTGTTTGACTAACAGGCTTTAAACTTTTGTCCCTTACCTTATTTGTCCCTCTGGAAAGTCCTATTATGTAAGATCATTCAGTGTGCGTCTGTGTTGAAAGTGTGTGCAGCACAAATGGTGTACCCCAGGATTCAGAAGTAAACTGTGGTCACATTTCAAGGGTGTTTCTCACAGGCAGGAGAGTGAAATGAAGAAAATAAAGCAAGGTTAATAGAAACATAACCATAATAAAGGCTGAGACAGGCAATTGAAGAGATTTTGATAAATATTTAAAAAATAGTTTTTAAAAAGGGTTTGAATTAATTTCTTATTTAAGGGAATTGGTATTTTAGTGGTTATCAGGCTGGTAGAAGCAGATTTGGATATATTGCTGGATATTTGAATTTAATATGGTATTTCATAGATTCATAGAATCAGAGAATGAGTTTGAATTGGAAGGAATCTTAAAGATCATGTATTTCCAGCATTCTGCCATGTGCAGGGATACCCTCCACTAGACTGCATTAATCTAAGCTGTTGCCTAAGCCATTGTACTTGCCCAAAAGTCTCTGTGTTTGCCTGAAAACCATCATTTACCCAAAATAACTTTTTATACCTAACATGATAGGTGTTTACAGAATCTGCAAAACTGAAAAGGAGAAGACAATGACCATTTCTTCAAGGATTTATGGTTCCTGGATCTGCAGAGTTCAGAGCATTTATCCCAACAGCAGATAGCTTTCAACATGTCCAGCAGTATTATTTAGAACACAATGGTGCTATCTTAAAATAGATTTTTTCATAAAATAAGGCCTGAGTTACAGTAACAAGACAGATACTGTTGTGACTTTATTTAAAAGAAAAAAAGTTGGGAAAAAAGAACCCAAATAACTAAAAAACAAACCAACAAGAACATCAACAAAACCTACACCAAAACCTCAAAAGTTAAAAGTTACAAAATTACTAGCTACAGCTGCCAAAACCCACTAGCAAAATAAGGTTAATCCCCAAGTTCAGAGTGACAGGTTGAATTTCAGGACAAACAAACCCTCCTGTGTTCTTTGGCCCAAAAAAACCCCCCTACAATGATGTTCAGAATAAACATTCCCAGAAAAGCTAAGTGCACGTTCCCTGCCCGTGCTAAGTCAGTGGAGCTGGCAGGCAGGCATGTACTGATTCAGCTGAGCATGGAAAATGGACACTGTCATGGTGATGGCTCAGTGTCTGAACAAAGAACTTTTTCCATTTAAAAGTTAGCCTTTTCATATTGATTTCAGTAGATTTAGGGAATAAATCAGGTGAGTTTAGTGGAGAATGAAGGACTTTTGAATATATTCTGTTACCAAGTCTCAGCCAAGACAACTTGCTGCCTTATGCCATTGTTTACATCCAGAGGGCACAAGGAATGGAAAACAGAGAGTAATAACAGATTTTATACTTGTTTTGGACCTTTTTTAGCTATCTCTACAAAGCCAAGGTAACAAGTAGCAAATCTCACATACTGAATTAGTCCACTGATTTCACAGTAATCCATATTTGAAAAAAATAAATAATTTACAAAAGGTATTGTACTATATTTCTGCAAATGCCTACATCTCTGCTTTATGGCAAGACTACTGGCTTATGAGCATGTGGCAATTAATGCATGTGCAGAAAGGGGAAATTATGCCTCACAAACGTGTGCAGCAGTGCATCGAGTTCAGGATTAAACTTTGCTTCACAGTGTTCTAAAGAATCCTTATGTGTAAACAGTTGTTTACATATCTGGAAGATTCACCTCAGTTTCTCTCACCATTTCTGTAGATCCCTTCTCTTCCTGTGTGAGCAGTAATGCTCAGCTACTTGACAGAGCAATAGGTGTGCTGGAGAGCTTTGATCATACTGAAGTATGTCAGTGCCAGTGGATCAGAAAAGATGCCTTGCCCCTGTTGCCTGATGTGCTCAGAGACCATTGGGCACAGAAGATGCAGGAAATGGGGTGGCTCAGGGAGACAGCTCACTGATTTTTGAGCTGTCTTTGGCATGTATTAAAGCAGCCTAGGGACTGTTTTAAACAACTCCAGTTGAGAATAAGCCAAATGCAGTAGTATTCTGGCCAAGTCCCGGCACTCTCCTTTCTCCAGGGCCAGTCAGGATTGATGGTATATTAGCAGGGTTCATTGACTGCATGCCAGCAAGAGATGTTATAATGCCAAGAGAAATCTCAGCTGGTGAGATCTGAAGAGCTTCCAGGCTTTAAGTATTGCTATATGAAGTTTATCTGAAAAACAAATCCTGAAAGTGTGAGGCTCTGTATATCATTTTAAAAATGAGAAAAATATGGCAGAAGCAAAATAGAGCAGAGGGAAAGCACTAAGAAAGTTTAGTAATAATAAGAATTGATACTTGGAAGAAAAAGAATAATTTAGACTTTTTTTACATACTGTGGACCTCTAAGAACATTGAATCCAACTATTAACCCAACACTTCTAAGCTCACCACTAAACCATGTCCCCAGGTGCCACATATGCATTTCTTTTTAATACCTCCATTGAGGGTGACTCCACCACTTCCCTGGGCAGTCTCTTCCAATGTCGGACAATCCTTTTGCTACAGAAAGTTTTCCCAATATCCAATTTAAACTTTCCTTGACACAACTTGAGGCCATTTCCTCTTGTTCTATCACTTATTATTTGTGAGAAGAGACTGACCCCCCAGCTGGCTACAACTTCCTTTCAGGTAGTTGTAGAGTAATAAGGTCTGCCCTGAGACTCCTTTTCTCCAGGCTAAACACCCCCAGCTCCCTCAGATGCTTCTCATCAGACTTGTGCTCCAGACCTTTCACTACCATGAGAGCTTGTGAAGAGTTATGAAGCGATTTTGGAATAGCACTGGTTTGGAAAGAAGACCAGGAAGGCCACCCAACCGCCAACCATGGCACAGAAGAAAATACCGAACATATCATTTCAAGGAAAAAAAAAAAAAAAAAAAAAAAAAAAAAAAAAAAAAACAAA